>JAAAYG020069903.1:65887-80969 GCA_009936455.2 Tomocerus minor
TTATTATTGTTGACTTTGCCAATGCAATAGCGAAAAGGAGCCATCTTCTTAAATGTTCAATGGATTTAAGAGGATTCGGGATAATAGGCCTTCCTTTTTGCTCTTTTCCACTTGCTGTGCTTTAGATTTCCAAAAGGTTTCCTTTCATTATGCATTTAGTTATTATAAGCTGTTCAGTTATTAGTTAGTCTGTGGGACGAGACGCTCTTTCTCTCTCTCTCTCTTTCTCGTCCGACTGACGGACGGACGTTTGTACGTGAGATGAATATTTTTCCTCTCTCAAACTCTTCAAAGTTCGGTTTTCTCAGCTCAATTCAACATAACAGTTAGTACTTAAGTCGAGTTTAAGGGTCTCGCTTTTTTCTGGCTGAGACTTGAATTGAGTTGAGTTGGGCCGACGCTTTTCTACTGTGCTCCATCTACCTATACATACAATAAGAGCGTATATATTGGTAAAACAACAGATGATTTATATATCTATGTGTGTGTATTGTATGTAGGTGACTAAAGAAAGGTCTCTCTCTATCAGTATTAAGTAAACTTAAGAAAACAATAAGGAAAGGAAGCCAGGTATTCAATGTTCTGTTTCTGTCGTGTCGGACTCTTGCTGCTTCTACTCTCATTCTCATCGTATACTTTTAGAATAAACTAAAACAGTCTCCATTCTTCCTTCCTTTAACCTTTTCACATAATAGGCACAACTCTATGGCTATATAGCTACAAAGTATCTAAAAGTTTTTTAACTACAGGTAGGAACATTACTAGAGCAAGTTTATATACTTCTTAAAACGAGTATGCCTACATTCGTATAGGATTATAGAGTGGCTATGGATATAAATATATTATAGAGGAGAGTGACTGCTGTGATGCGTTGGTTGCTGTTGCTGGAGAGTGGACTGGAAGTTGGAACAAGAAAGAAGTAAGTAGTTGTTCCCCATGATTGGTCTCCATAATTGGTCCCACTAATCCTCATCCTTAAACCGAATGCTAGTAAGGGACGACTACTCTCTCAACTACTTTCACATAACATTATTAGAAACTTTTATTTTTTAACGTATCAACACACACATGTATATTGTTCTACTAATAGTATAGATGATTTTTTATATTATTTTTGTCTTAAGTTACGGTGGCTGTTGTATTAGTTAGGAAGGATAAGAACAAGGAGGGGGATCATCTGCTCGGATGTGATGTGATCGCCTCGCTTCCATCACCTTTTTCCACTCTTTGCTTCGGTTAGTGAGCTGAACAAAAAGCGTGAGAATCTAATTGAGTCATTCCATTCCCTGACTCTTGTTCTCTCTCTCTCTCTCTCTCTCTCTTCCCTTTTCCTTCTCAGTTTGCTTATTTTAGGTGAACTCTTCCGATTTGTGTGGAAGTATAAGTTTATGTATGCATGTGGCAAGAGTCACTTCTGTGGGATCTTCAGGCCAACTTATGTGTAACCATTCACATCGTCCTCGTCGTCACATCAGACTCAACAAGTCACCTACACAGTCGTGGATGTCTCTATACTCCGTATATGAATAGGTATTGAGAAGACAAGAGGAGTTAAGCCTCACGTAGACAGAGTTGAGGAGAGATTGGCATTTTTGTTAGCAATTGAAAGTAACGCAACAACTGAGAATGAGTAAAGGCTTTAAAAGTCTCACTCAACTCCTCGACTCCACTCAACTTGGAAGTTAGTTAAGTTACAACTTACAAGGTGCAAGGCTCATTAAATTACAATTTTTAAGAAAGCGTCTGCCGAAACGACCGACTGTCATTCCATTATTACCTTGCCTCCATGGCGGTAATCTATATCATCCTGACTCAACCAGAATATCATTACCGCCTTAGTGTTTAACCTTTGCTCCCCTCCATTAGACAGCCATAGCACAGCTCTCTAACCTATACCAAATTAAATAGCTACCTATAGTGACTTTAACCAGAGTGAGGGCCCTTTTTATACATTATTATGATTATGATTTCCCGTACTGTGTAGCATGCTCGAATATTTTTGTTGTGAGGAGCAGAGCAGGTCACTTTTTACTAATATACATAGGAATATATTATTTCCAGTTGTGAGTGAGTCTCCGCTCTCCTGTCACTTGCCTTCTTGGCTCTTGAGAGACTCAGACTTAAGAGACCATCGGATTTTACGATGAGAAGCGAGTCTTCAAGACCATAACAACATGTTTATCTATAAAGAGCATATAAGCTATATATATATATATATATATCTACATACTATATGTATATGCATTATAAGTATTGCTGACTGAAGCCATAACTTTTTATGTAGGTACTTTACTTCGTAAATGTATTTATTGCTTTGGATAATTACCTGTAATGAAATAAAGTGCGCATTCGTCGCTTATGAGTACAAGGGACTTGACTGTTGACTCTTTTGAGTTAACTTAAACACGCTGCGAACGATAAGACAGTGACTACGACTCTATTTTAGTTCCTTTTACAATAATAGAGAAGTTAGGATGTGTAGACATTAGATGTTTTGTGGAAAGCAGTTCATTACTACTTATTGTAATTGCAAGTCGTTAGTTTAAGGTTATTAGTTGACACGACATGGCATGGGAGAATCTATGTAGTCTTATTACCCACATTAAACTTGCTCTGTTAAATAAAAGGCTCTCTTCACACACAACCATCATCTAAACGCTCCAATTCCTAGAAAATGCAGCGACAATGACAACGATTAACGTATAAGGCGGCGAAAACGATCATGAAGGTGTGTAAGCCGCACATTGTTAATTAGCCTTCAAAGGTTGACTTTGAACTTGTCGATTAAACTGAAATAAATTCCTCCCTTGCTTCCCTACACACGCACATACATAGAAGATTACCTTATAGCTCTTGAAATAATGTTAATTCTGTTGTAGAGTCGGAAGAACAGACTAGACGAAGAGAGCAACGAAGCAAGGAGTCTTAACTCTTCAAGAAAATCAAAAGAAAATACACAATTGTCAATTCTCTTTTGTAATGTATGTTTAGTTTTGTGACTTTTGACTGGATTTTCACATGGGATCCACTGTGGAGACGATTCCTTTGCTAACTACATCGTTAGTACATAGCTGTACATATTATATATGATCCTAAATGAATATGTATCATGTCTGACATGAAAAGTACACGGAGCTATTTAAATCCTCCCTGGCTATAACGATATAATTATGTGGATAATGAAAGCTGGAGTTAAAGTCTTTATTCCTTTCAGGCAAAGCCAACAAGTCATTGAGAAAGAACATAACGTTTGACTTTCCTTCAAGAGAAATTGGCTTTTGTCACACGATGCAATGGATGAGTGAAGTTAACTGATATGAGTGAGGACTTTTCATTAAATCCAAATACCTTTCTATTGTACTTGGAGTTAAACTAACAGTATGTGTAAGCATGCACGCAGAGAAGGAGTTGAACTTGCATTGTTGTTTTCCTAAGTAGCTATCTCCATACAAATAGGCAATATACAATATGAATGTATTAAATAAAGTAGTTAATCATATGCATATATAAATCATAATGCATGTGCCCACCTACTTACATTACACACACGCAGGCAGGGCAGAGGGGTAGGAAGTTTAAGGCCAACGTATATCGACAGAAACGAGAGGTTGACATGATGACATAGCGTGACGTGATGACGGCTGACCTGCCCTGTCCTGTCGAACACTTCTCAAGTTGAGACATCGCTAAATGACATTAATGCTGCCACATGGCACTCACTCCTAATAATGTAAATGTGCGTAGGTAAGGAAAAAAATTGTCAATTAAAAAACAATCAACAATTCCGCGTGTGAACTTGAATAAAAGAATAAAGTTCATTTTAGGAGTTGACAGAGCTTTCAACTTTGCCTTTCTGAACTATTATGCCATTAGCCTAGATTTTATTGTGTTGGTTGTCAGTGGGGAAATGTTATTTCCAATAGTCATAAAAGGGAGGCGAAAAATTTCAGGGAATCTGTGTGGTATTCGTATGCAAACCATAATAAAGAGAATTTATATTGCGACTATCGCATCCCTATCCCACAGATGCTCCGATATTCTTGATGCATCCCAGTTGCCAAAGCCAAGATAATCAAATCATAAAAATAAAGGTAAGCGTTGATGTAGGTGAGGTGAGGTTAGTTCTTGGCCGAGCAATTGGGAAAAATATATTTTTCCATTTTGATAACAACAGAAGCGGATTGAGTGGAGACTTTCATTTCATCGCGTGCCTGGCAAACACTTTTGTTTCAATTGTTGATTGTATATTACAAAGTGACAAGAATGGCAACATACCTACATATCACAATTCTGAATAACAGGAGAAGGAGAGTGAAATGAATGCAATTGCTCACTGGGTGGCTAGGAAAATTCATTTTTATGACTTTATATTATATTATAAGGATTTCGGTGGTAGCGTACATTCTTTGTGTTTTGGCTTTTCTTTTACTGCTTTTGGCTTTAGGACTATGCATGCAAGAATCTTCAACCTACGAAGCATGTCATATATCATGGCCAATTGCCCTGACTCTCTTATTATTACTTAGCTTCTATACCTACTTACCCAGGTACCTATATCCCTAAGCTATTTCCATTTCCTCGACAAGGTAAATGCAAACTTCACTAAGAAGGCACAGCAATAAATATATAGGTAGTAGTCGATATTTGTAAGAAAATAATAAGTTGGAAGTTGACCTGGCGTGTCCCGGGACATCTTCGTGGACTGCCTTTATCTTAAATGCTATCATCTTTGGAGATCTATCACCACGGAGGTATAATAGATAGAAGGTGAGATGGAAGACACCTTCCTAGAGATTACTTTAATGAATATTCTTTATAGGAAACCTATACTTCTTGAGTAAACAGAGCTTTATAGGTAATACCAAGCAAGATTCTATTGTCTATCTCTGGGCCCGACACCCAGCTTCTATTGACTCTTCCTTCATTCTTTTCACCTAACTGATTTGAGTTTACATTGAGGAGTGAAGTGTAGGTAGGCCTAGACTTGTCCGAACAAGGGAAGATCAGAATTAAAAGTGACAATTTGTGAGGAAGGAGCAATATAAGTGGTAAAAGTTGATTTGATTTTACTATGCGTTGTAAACCTGCCACGACCTAATTGATATACAAGAAGGACAAATCCAATATTGTGTAAGATATTAGTTTCCAGTCGGTGGACTAATTTATTAACCTGAATTACTTCACTCAAGTTTCGTTTCAAACTGTACTTGAGTTATCTTGTTAAATGTGACATCTGACTTGATTTGGTTTCAGGAGTATTACCTAAATAGGAGGATCGTTGAGCGTGGATTCTGTACTATTTTATGGATTATATTACTAGGAAGTAATAAATCCACTATATAGAGTGTGTTTTGCTTTGCTTATTGCTTAGGCTCATCGGATATTTGATTTTCAAATGTGAAAAGAAGCCCTCAGCCGACAACAAGTCAAACCAAAGCAATCAAATTGCTTTGGCATCAGGTTCTTTCTTCTATCAGCCATCTTATACAACATTTGATATGGAAAAGAAGTGTGACTTTAGTAAAAGTTAACTACTGGGCGGGCGGGTTATGTAATAGCTTATCCGTAGCTTTTCTCTAGCCTTTTATTTAGTGTGTGCAGCGAAGGAGATGTAAAGCAAGATGCTAGATGCTCATGTCATGCGAACAGCCTCTTTATTTGTTATTGTGCATTTCGTTATCTTCCACTAATAATTTTCTTAAACACCACAGCTTCGCTCCAAGCTATCTCTTTCTTTCATTTATAACGACTATTCATGAAAACGACCTCACAGCAAATTGCTATTGCTTATTGAATATTCGTCGATACTTAAAATTAATAGTTTTATATTTTCATCAATGATGTTCTTCGGCTATATACCGTGCGCTCCCTCATTCATATTAGATTAATAGCTACAATTTTTTAGTAAATTAGTAACTCAAGTTCACACTGATAGTTATTTCGCATCTACATACATTTCGTATTCAAAACAGGCAGAACTGATTTTCCTTTGAAATAGCCACGGCATTGTTTTCCTAATAGCATTTAGATTTTAATAGGAGCAGTATAAATATTCTTCTCATTATTAGATATAATGTGTATACTGTCCTATTGTGTAGAATCTCGGTAATATGCAACAACTACTACTGTGGTCATAAAGAATGTTAGGTTAAGGTCGGTAATGCAAAGAAGAGTGAAACATCAGCATCACACACACACACATCTTTTAGGAATGTAAGATGCTACAGAAAATCAAGTAAGACCAGAGTCATCGACTATTGTTTTCTATCTTAATGTTTTAAGTATGGGTTTTCATATCTACTTGGCTTTATTATCTAAGATGCAACCCCTGTATTAGGCATGAGGTTAATATTCCTCTATGTAAGATATACGATCAATATAGATCTTTAATAGCAACTTGTGTAATGTACTGATGCATGAACATCTATATTGCATATGAGAATGTTTTTTAAGAGAGTAGGTAGCTGGATTGGATGTTGTAGTTTGTGATAAGTTGCTGATCGTATTGTATAATTCAGTTGCAGACGGATACACAAGAACGACCTGTTTTTGTTTCCATTTAATTTAATTTAGAGGCTCTGAGTCTGAAGTTACCCGTCGAGAAAATTCCCAACACCCCGGAATCCAACTGTAATTCAAAGTAAAGTCAAACTTGATCAGTTAGCTTCATTTCATTCCTTTCAGCTCACGTTCATGTTCATCATTTTTAGAGCAAACCGAAAATTCTCATCACATCACATCACTGAATCTTGTAACTACTTGATTTGCTGCTCATCCTCATTGCTCTTTCTATGTAATCCTTCCTCAGTTCAGTTCTAATCCAGTCCATTCCATTCCACTTCATGCATATCACATTATAAAACTTTTCTGGACTTATTGGAATATGCAGACTGAGGTTAGGTACTTTTACTTTGAGTCTAATGCATAATCAATTGTAATAGGCAAAGATGAAGTTTGAAGTACCTGAAAGGATTCTACATAGAATCATTTTGTACTTATATGAGCATTAAAAGTAATCCTACGAAGAAAATCACAAGATCCCAGCACACTACTCCTTGTAATACAAAGAAACATTTTATTTTCATGCAACCAACTTGTAATATTATCTTAGTGAACTATATCTTATAATATATGCCATATAGTTATATTACCTACTACTGTACATAAGGATCAGAAAGAAATAATTTCAAAGTAGAAAGAGCAACTGTATTGTATAACCACCCAAGATCCGTTCCCTGCTCAAACTTGACACTAAAACATCATACAGCAATTCTGTAGTAGGAATATATATATGCACTGTATGTAAGATCTTCCCTCATGCATACATAATAGAGAATGTGCACGTAGGTACTCAGAAAACGTAATGAAGGTAAATGCTACAGATTCGATTCGTTCATAGATCGAGGAGGGAGGATAACGTAATAATGTAAGATCATAACATAAAAGCCTAATCATGATTCACACAGTCAAGTCAATTGAACGTCAAAGTGGAATACAGATTCCAGACTCTTTTCTCTCGACTCCTCGTCTGAACTCCTTCCTTTCTTTTAGCTCATCTCATCACCACAAAGATTCTGTTCAGTTGAAACAAGAAGGCTAAGGAAACCATAGCAGATTAAACTACCACCGTCGAGAGTTTCATCGAGAGGATGAGAAATGAGTGGAGGCAGACGTTTCAACAGTGAAGCAACCCTTTGCCTTACTCCTTATCAACCATTATCCAACAATAGTTAATAGCTTAAATTTTACCTACATCTTTATAAGAATAATCTTTTTCCCTTTTTTCGTCTGAAACGTAGTTGATAAGTGAAGTGAAACTCACTTGCTATCAGTTACTCACTCAGCATTACATTCAAGATTAGCTCATATCACCAAAAAGTCTGAGAAATAAAGAATGAATGCAATTATGTCTACCTACCTGCATTCAGTCATCTTATCAAATCAGACAAGACGTTCATGGAGATTAGCGCAGTGCCACTATCTTGGTCTTTTAATGAAATGCTCGAAGATCCTATCATTTTACTAGCTTCATATCTAATAAGTAATATCATCTACTAACTCATTCACCTCACCGCTAAAATAAAACTGCTTTAGCTGTTGAAATAGTTGTAGAGGAACTATACTAGTGCAATGTAGCATCCCAATTTCCAGCAGGGGATATTCTACTTTATTGCCCATTAACAGTTTATGGCACTACTGGACTCGTCTGGACTCTTATAAATCTTTGCAAAAATATTAATGGGAGCATTAAAAGGAGACTATGCGTAAGATGCTCTGTAATTTATCCCTGAGTGTGATAGATAAAAAAAATATATGAGACAAATCCTTGAAACTAGTTCTATATTATTAGTTCCCTGTCTATGGACACAGTGAGGTGATAGTGCAGCAGTGTGAGTTGCTATTATTTTTTTTGGAATATTATTATTGTATTGTTTTATTCGAAGCATGACTTTCTAGGACTGATGAAAGAATGGGGAGAGGGAAGGCAGAAGAGACGGGGATGATAAAATAACCCTCTTCTTGTCTTTTACATTCATCTCTAATCTTTACTATTATTTTGGCTGGTTTCGTCTGCTCTGTACTGTACCGGTAGTATAATATATCTCATCCGTGCACACTGTACTGTGAATTTGACTTGTTGCCGACTTGTTACAATAACATTATGGATATACAATTAGAATAAGTATAGCTGTGCACTCCTAAGTAAATGTGTCTGAATGCAGAAGCCAGTTTTCTGTGTCCCTTCTCTTTGGAATTAGAAATATCTATGATGTGTCTATGTGGGGACCTGTGGGGAGTACATGGGTTTAATTCTATTCTGATATAATAATGTGGAAAAGGATGAGATGAGGGAATCTTTGAGAAAGAGAAGAGAATGTTACACTGCAGTGCAAGAGTTGGATGGCAGGAAGCAAGGCCCATTACGTTGTGGAGACCGCAAAAGATGTGATATTCTGATGGGAGAAACGGTTTGACACGGATCTTGATTTCTCTCTCGCAGTCACTGAGCTTTTTCTATAAACAGAAGAAGAGAAGAGAACACCTGCTTTATTATATTACATACATTGAATTACGTTAGTTAACACACAACTCTGTCTCTACCTCCAAACTTCATACATAATCACATAAACAGCAAACATAAGAATCAGTTTTTTTCTTCCACTTCTTTCTATTACTCCTCTCTGTATACATTTGAACTTAGTAGCTTAAGATTTACTTTACTACTTCTCTCTGACTGAGCCTCCCTTATTGTTATTATTATGTTTATAAGAGAAGGGAATGTTGTTGCATGGATTTCAGACAGAGTGAGTAGAGTCTGACGTGATGTGATGATTTTGTGGAGACAGACGCACAACACAAAACTCTTAACACTAACAATCTACTAAGTTGAGGAAAAGAAGGGGATTTAAACTGAGAATTAAATGAATAAAAACTTTATACTTAACTCTAATATAAAGTCATAAATGCAAAAGATTATGATTGTTTGCTGTATTTCGTCAACCATACTAATAGTATACATTCACCATATATTATTCATCAAGAACATGTTAAAGAGTCAAGTATGGCACACACACACACACACACACACAATTTTCATAAGCAATCTAACAAAGGAGATTGTGTGTAGACGAAGTAAAAAGGAGGATGTGCAATGGAAGAATAAATTCCTTTTGCAGCCAAGCAGTTACTTACTTTACTATTCTTATTCTCTTTGCTCAAGACGACTGATTTCATAGTTACATGAATACCACAACACAAACATCTATTAACATATACATAATATTATAACGTCCTTATATAAATATAGAAGATATCTCCTGCCTGCCATGCCGTGTCAGGTACATCTCTGCAGTCAAGACGCAAATGTAACCAAACCGTAGCACATTGAATGTGAAAAATTCAAGGTACATTACATATTACACATAGATAGGTGGCTAAGTATTAAATATAAAGATTTCTCGTAAGGAGCCTTGCATCCTGTCGTAATAATACGAATATAAAAATATCATCGTAAAAATTCACCAGCCGAAGAAAGGAAAGCATCGCGCAATCTACCAAACGAAACGAAGGAAACACACACACACACACACAGAAATAATATATCAGAGATAGACACGGGAGGCAAAAGGGAAGAAAAGTAAATTTCAAAGAGCAAGGCTAAGGCTACTATGATAATCTTAAATATTATGTAACTAAGCTTCCACGTAAAAGGGTTGAGCTCATACTTTGACTTTGACTTTAAAATATACAAACACAAGAGCAAGAAAAAGTATTGTACAGCACATGACATGACATTCAAACGGAAATATACATTATATCTACCTTTCTACAGAGTCAGATTCATTCTAAGCACAAACATAACCTACAACAGTATGTTGCTCTACACTGAAACATAACTAACTCATCGTCAGCTCTCATCTATAAATATTAATATGAAGTGAAATATGCATATTCCCCTTCCATACTCATCTACACCGCTCTAAGAGACACAACAGATGAATTTTAAGTCCTTTATATATGCGTAGACACATTGTTAGCAAGATATATTTAGTAGTGGGTTGTTTGTATTATTAGATACATCAACTCTCTTCTTAGCCCATGCCTGTCTATATTTTATTATGGAGCATTATGCATGTAGGTATTACTACTACTTACCTATTCATGTACATTTTACACATCCTTTTCGCTTAAGATTGAATATATAATACATCACATCACCGAACTCATTCATACATTCACACTGAATGCATTAGCCACAACTTGGGGGCTACATTTCATTACATTAAATGCATAATGCATCACAGCTCTTTTGGGATGGAATGCGCCTCGACTTTTCTTCTCTCTCTCTCTCTCTCTGTCCATGTCGTCCAAGTCCAAAGGCAAAGCAAAAGGAAATCTTTATGAACCGGCATGACTTACCTAGACTCACTCACTTTACCCAACACAACAACAAAGGCTACCACCACCTTTTTTGTCATAACACATAATAATATAATAATAATACAATAATCCTTTCTTAGTCCCTAAAACACATTCCTCTCTTAAGTAACTAACTTTGAATCTCTTGTCCTCTTTCACAAAGGGACTCTTCATAAATCATGTCCACTAAATACAACCATTATCAATTGATTCCACCTGTGGATTCCTATTCTATCATATTCCATACTCTTTTATAGATAAACCTAAAAATAGCATTTACCTAACACTATATTATACTTACCAATTTCACTAAACTATCCAAAAATCCTAACAATAGCAGATCAGAAGCTAGGAATCAAAATTTTTAAAAGGCCCATATTCCAACATTTACTATATGGTCAATCTTTAATTTTATGCATCCTTTTATGACATCAATCTCAAGTCAAATTATTGCAGAAGTAATTTTTCCTGTATTGATAGTTAAACTATTTAATTGGTGATTAATCGATAGTAATTGTCCTTAATGTACTGCATTGAATAATAAGTTTGTTGGATGGTCAGAGAAGATTTTCTTCGTGATTTACAGAGCGTCCTTTGATGTTAATATTAGAATATCACTTGCTCTTAGTTTGGCTGACTTGTCTTTGTTTTCGTTTCACTAAATCTTTTCTATGCATGTGTGTTAAATTTTTTATTCCACTCTCATCTGTCTGTTAGGTACTTTTATTACTTTTGCCTACAATTAGGGACCACTTGTATGTATACCTGGCTGCAGCGTAATGTTATGGGTAGGTATATATAGTGTTACAAGTAGAAATATTAAATATTATCATGAAACTGAAAAATGTGTCGAGTTGAGCTGGAGATTTTAGAGTGGATGCGGAGCACACGTTCTCACTCTAAATAATAACACTCATTTGTGAACTAATAATAGATCGTTTATGGAAATATGTGTGATGTGCTCTTGGTCGTGTTACTTCTTTAATCATGCTTGATTTCCATAATATTACTTTGTCTCACTTCCCTTGCCTTTTCCTCTATTCTATTGTTACAAAGATTTTCTCTGGTCGCTGGGCTGGATGTGATGGTCCACGGGATAATTATTTTGTAAAATGTATGAACATTAAATACCTGAGCTATGTACCACATTACAAACCTTTTGTATTCGTCGCCTTTTATGCTTCGCTTGCTAACAATGCAGTGCGATGTGATATATTAGGCATTTTAATCATCATGTCTTTAAAATCATAAGCGACACATCTTCATTTTTCCAGTGTCTATTCCACGAAATGGGACTGAGAAAGTTTATCATGGCTGCTCTAAGAGCAATTTTAGATATCGAGTGATTAACTTTCATTATTACCAAACAGTAAACATGGACATTGAGTCGAACCTGTGAGGAGAAAATGAAAATATTAATACGAACATCATAATAGACGACAGTATAAAAGTATAATGATGGCTCTTTTAAGTTGCGGATTTTTATTCACGTCCATGAATTCGTAAATGAGCAATAGCAATGTTCATTTCTACATCATAGATTACATGATAGATCAATTAGATTGAAAACAATAAGTAGAACTTTTCACAGAATAAAATAAAACGGCAATTTTGGAAATGTACAAAGTATTTAGAAGTTGTACGTTACAGTTTCTCCCAAAATTACCGAATATATCTGAAAAATGTTCGGTCATATTTAAGAAACTAATTCTCCAGGAATTTCCTCGATGACTGGAGTCACTGGAGTGTGAAGGTATTTATTCTAATAGTGGTTTTAGGATTAGCATAGGTATTTTATCATTAGTGCGATAGAAATAGAATATTAGTTTGTATCAGGACAGCTTTACAAAGTGAGTGGTCGTATCTGATTATGATGGTTATCTGTTCCGTGCATTACATAAAGTTCAGTTCTATTATTCCATTGTCTGTGTTATGTTAGCATGATAAAGATTGTGCCTTGTGCATTAGATGGCTGTTCATTTGCATTAGTCCGAAATGAAATGCAATGGTTAGCATTGACTTTGGCTAATAGCATCAACATTAACATCAACATCAGGTAGGGAGGGAGGGAGGTAGATTAGATTCAGAAATCTGTTCTCTGTTCTTCTGTTGTAAGTAGAGTTCGTGACTTTGCACGCATGACGGCGGATTTTAACAGAGAAAGAGCAAAATTAACATACCTTGAGTAAAATGTTAAAAAGTTGCAGTGAGTGAGCTAATGCTCTTGTAATGCACATTATTAGTGATGGGGATGCAATGCAATCCAGTCAAAGTCATCCTCAGGTATTTGGATTTCGTTTTAGGATGCTATTGACGTTGACGACGTCTTTTGTCGTCGTGTGCTCTCCTCACAAACAATGATAGGAGGACGCCACGCCAAACCATTCCAGCCAGACTACAATCTAAGAGCTGTAGATGCTTCATGGCCTCATGATTCTAATAAAACTACAATTATGTGCATTATTTCTCTTCTTAGACATCAGAGACAGCAACTCTTTACTTGACTTACTCCTACCACCTACACTTTTAAAAATATGTAAGATTTTTTACGAGATATGACATATAGGACTTTGACTAAGAAAGTGTTCTGCATTCTCTCCTCCTGGTCGTGTGTGTGTGTGTGTGACTCCCAATGAATGAATATAATGATGATGATCCATAAGAGAAGTATTTTTAGAAATTGCTTTTCGAGATACTCATCTGGTTGTCTGGCTTGGTCTCCTTGCTTTGCTGCCTATGTGTATGTGTACAAGGATTACTTACGGATTTGTGGGGTGGCATGGTTAAGTAAATGGTAAATTGTAAATTATACATAAGCAAAGTAAAGTCATGTCAAAAACTATCTAAGTGCTCTTCTCAGCCTAACAAATGGAAAAGAAGTCGGAGTGCGGAGAGGACCACGACAGAAGTTAGCAACAGAAGCAGCCACAACGTGATCTCTCCGTTTTTTAAGTGGATTCAATACTCTTATATCATATACGGTTGTATATATCCTTGCTCCTTCCTACTGTAACAGTTATTCATTGCCATAGCTCATCTCTGTATGAGACGTAGCTTCTTTAACTCACTATGAACAGGCAGGAGTGAAAGAAGATGCAGATGTGATGCAGATCTTATTAGAAGTTAGTTATTACTATTACTCACATCCAGCCAACAAGAACATTTCATTCTCATCTGCACACTTCTCTCCTCACTCCTTGCCCTCACTCTCTGTCTCTATTAATTTTCTATCGCCAACTATGTATATGTCTGCACTATTTACTACTCTACTATCTCTAGAACATTTTACAGACGCACAGTCCACGTACATGTTCACTCTAGTTATCGGTAAAGATGAAATATCTGCCATCCTCTGTCATTTCAACTTTATCCTCAAGTCAACAAAGAAAACCAAACTATGCCTACTCAATTTTGTTGTCTTCTCTAAACTTTATACGTTCATTGAGCTTCAGAAGATCTATAATGAGTAAAATTAGATACAGGATATGAATACCCAACAATATTTCTACACAATATAAAATACTAAGCTATAGACTACATTAATAATAGCTTCATTGAGTTATATACTCATAAATTGCATACATGAAATACATGAACGCACTTGCAAACCGTTAACTATGTATGAATCATGTTCTGCTTATCTGCACCAACGATAGCTAAAGCCCCTGCTCTGACAAACGTAACGAGATAAACTTACTCTTGTTTCTTCAAGAAATAAACCTAGTACCATCTCTTTAGTTTTCCTACTACTGAGATTTACACTAAACCTGTAAACCTACAGGAATGAAGCAGTTCAGCCAAACTGTAGATGGAGGCATCAATACAATGTCAGTCTCTACTCAAATGAACGTTCTCAGAATTCAACTTCTGAATCAGAAGAGCTAATGTACTTCAGAACAGAAGACATTCCAAGAGAAGTATAATATTTCATTATTGTAAGGAAAAGTACATTTAGAAAAATCCTATTGTATTACAAAGCTAAGTTAAATGTTATAAAATTATATCATGGTTTGTCAAAGATGAAATGACATACCTACTAAACATCTATATTAAATAGCACATGTAAGCATATAGGTATAGGTAGGTAGGTATAGGTTTATTTTCAGAATAGTTATAGGCAGCTTTACATCATCATACATACACAAGTATACACAGTAATGAT
>JAAAYG020069904.1:0-39345 GCA_009936455.2 Tomocerus minor
TTTCTTAAAATTCAACGTTTGAATTTTGTTTTCATATTCTGTATGTAAATCAAATACCGCTACATTGCTACAGCCTGCTTACAACAGTTTATTATTTTCTCGACAGCAAGCGTAGCTCGTCGGCCATTGGAACCACATGGTTGTTTATATTTAGAAACAGAAACACATTATCGAAACAATTTCGATAAGTGATTAGCAATTAGCAACTCTACATGGATATCTCACAGACTCACAGCTTGGTTCTTAAAATAGAAAATTTGACATTTTCCATAAAAATACGCTCGCCTGCATGCATAATTGTTGAGATAATGCCATAAACATGTCTTGCCGCTTTCTCAACATGCTGATAAAAATGATTAGATTAATATTGTAATGTTAGAAAACGTCTCACTAATCTGTGGTACTATAGATTTTTATTAGTTTATATTATTTTTAATGTTCGTATACTTATTTTTTTTTTTTTTTATTTTTTATACATTAAAATACATTTTAACTGAATCTTTTTGCACGAATTTACTTTATGTACTTTAGTATAGGTACCTATATGTGATTTCCTACTTTTATTAACTCATTAGCCATTACTCATTACTAAGTAAGCATGATTCAGTTCCCCTTTGCCATTCGTTTGCTTATTTCAAATGATATGACCATTTAGTGAACGTAATGAATTATAATTATCTAAATTCAGCTTAATCCAATTTTATTGGTTCTTTATACTTCTTTAAAGCATTTGAAATGACAAACTAAAAGTATTTTCTGACTCTATTATATCTTTAACAATTTTTGACTACAGCCAATGCAACTACAAATCTTGTAAGTTTAAGGACAATTTTCTGATGTCAGGGGAACACGGGCACTGATGTCGAAGCCAAGTTTGGTAAAACGATCCAGTATAGTTTTCGTTTCTTCATCCGACAAGACTTTGCTGAGTGATACAACATACCAAGCAACGCTATCATCCGGGTAGCACATTGCAAGGGCAGCTGCGTTGTGGTTCTCATTTCCGTCAAAGTAAACCAAGTAGAAAGTGGCTTCAGTTGCTATAAACCAATTGAGAATTGTTCTTTTATAGTATTCATAAAATTATGTCATAAGAATATAAAGTATATAAGCTTACTGTAGTTGTTTTTAGAACTGTAAAAAGTGCAATCGTAAACGTGATTTGCATCACTGCAGTTCCATTTCGCAGTTAGACCATATCCAGTGATATATCCAATTACATGATGGATGTCAATCAAATCAAATGACGTTCGTAAGCAAATATCGTCTGGATTCTGCTTTTCTTCGGGGGTATCAGTGCCATGCAGCGCTCTCGCCGCTCGAGTTCTCGCAATAGTATTACCGAACTGGACATTCCATCCCTGTTTATAATGGTCGTGAATCTGTAAAGCAAAATTCACTAAAAATTACTAATAACTCTTAACAGTAAATATAATTCATTCAGCTCCGTCAAAATATATTTCTTTATATATTTCTTAAAAAAACGTATATAATTCCTGTAATTCAAGATCACATTTAATTTCAGCTATTTTAAGAAAAGCTTAGTCTAATATCTACTTAATAAATATCTACTTTTATACATTTGCAATAAAATAGTATACTTACAAATTGAAGGTCGACAATATTTTCTGATTCCATGACAGGATTAGCACAGAAACCAGAGTCATCTCCTTTAACCGCAATGGCGAAGACCAAATTGAAGAACCCTAAAATTAAAAATTCAAAAATTATCATTATGAATTTGTTTTGTTAAATTGCTGTTTAGAAGACACTACGTGGTTTAGATTGTTTGGTTCAATGCCTGAACAAAGGAATATTAAGATATTTAAATGAACTACAGCTCGAGTCTGCTTTTATACTTCGTTGTTTTGCCAGTTTACGAGAGTGCTGCTTTATCTCTGCACTTAGCTCATTTACCTAATGTCAATTCCCCGTAATCTCTACCAAGTCAGAATATCAGACATTTGTAAAATGTATTTTCTACGGAAATTGGAGTAGGTACTATGAAAACCCCTCTTTTCTAAGCAATACCAACCTAAAAAATCTATTTTAATGTTTCTTTATACACATTATATAGCTCAAATCCACCGATATGCTAGCTAAATTATTTCTTACAATTTCAAGTCTACTATTGATTGATAATTTTTTCTCCGTAAGTGATTGCATGGTTATCACCCATCGTTAAACCCGCTGATACTACTAGATATTATGTAAACCTTAATGCTTTCAAAATCCACTTGCGAATAAAGGTCGTTGTATGTATGCCATTATCATAATCTATAAATTACATACAGGGAAAACGTTGAATCCAAAACATATCTCCTACTAAAAGATATGTGCTGATATGACAGAATTATAGAAAATAATTTATTATTGTCATGCATCAGAATTTTGTTCTAATGCTTACTTAATCACTCAAAATGCAGTCTAAATAAAAATATGCAGCTTTTCCATTGGTATTAGTTGAAATAAAAGAATAATGCAATTGATAATTCCCCAGTGCAAGATACTTAACAAACTATATGGTAAATAACTGTAAAATTCATCTATCTTATTTGGCCCATTGATTTTGAAAGGCAAAGTAAATAGCAAAGCGATTTATTATTTTTACAAAACAATGAACCCCCGATATAGTGCATAGTATAGTAAGTACATAGTGTTGTGATATATAATAGACTATGATTTCATGTGGTCCCTAGTTGGTGATTAGACACGTCTTTCCGCTTTCGCAACACGCCGATAAACATAACTTGATGAATTTTGTAATTTCAAAAAACGTACTAATCTATTGTACTTAGATTTTTATTAATTTTATTGTTTCAAATATTTTTATTTCTTGTTTCAATTTTTATTTTACTATACATTTTAACCGAATCTTTTAGAATATTATGTGATTTCCGCTTTTTCCTGATCACCAAATAATGGAAGTGATGTTGATGGGGTGTTGGCAATAGGCGCGAATCTGGTGACTGCATACCAGAGAAATGGTAACAAATTCTAACCTCTTTGTTACATACATTTTTATCTGGGAGGAGACGTATAATTTTTGTCTACGCAGTCAATGCAACTACAAATCTTGTAAAGTTTAAGGACAATTTTCGGATTGCAGGGGGACACGGTCACTGGTGACAAAACCAAGTTTCGTAAAACGATCTAGTATAGTTTTTGTTTCTCCATCCGACAAAACTTTACTGATTGATATAGCAAACCAAGCAATGCTATCATCCGGGTAGCACATTGCAACAGCAGCTGCGTTATGGTTCTCGTTTCCGTCAAAGTAAACCAAGTAGAAAATGGCTTCAGACTCTAAAATGGGGATTTACCTTTTGCATTAATTAAATTGTGCCATATTATAGGATTATAAATGTATATCAGTTTACTGTAATCATTTTTAGAGCTGTACAAAGTGCACTCGTAAACGTGATTTGCATCACTGCAGTTCCATTCCGCACTTAGGCCATGTCCAGACATAGTTCCAATTATATGATGGATGTCAATCATATCAAACGATGTTCGAAAGCAAATTTCATCTGGATTCTGCGTCTCTTTGGGGCTATCGGTGCCTTGCATCACTCTCGCCGCTAGAGTCCGAGCAATCTTATTACCGAACTGGACATTCCACCCCTGTTTATAATGGTCGTGAATCTGAAAAGCGAAATTCGTTAAAAATTATTAATAACTTTAAAATTAAAAAATTATACATACCAAATAATGTCCATCTAAATGTACTACCTACTTTTATATATTTCCTAGAAATATCTAATTCTGGATTATTATTAACGCAACATAGTAATTTAAGAATTGCTTCTGCCAACAATATCTGCTTATATAGACGGGTATCTACATTAAAATGGTATAGGTACTTACAAATTGTATGTCAACAATATTCTCTGATTCCATGACAGGATTAGCACAGTAACCAGCTTCATCTCCGTTAACTTCAATGGCAAAGATCAAATTGAAGAACGCTAGAACTAGAAGCTCAAAAATGATCATGGTACAATTGCCTTTGATATTACTCGAGCAAAAAAGCTATTGTGATTGGATAATTTGGTTCAATAGCTGAACAAAATGAATTTCGATGCATGAATGATGAACTGCAGTCTGTTTTTATACTTTTAAGCTTGATGATTCACATGATTCTTGTATCTCTGCACTTACTTCATTTACCTAATTCCAGTTCCCGTAATCTGTCAAAGCCAGAATATCATGCAGTTTTAAAATTTTCTATGGAAATTGGAAATTTTTTTCGTTTTAAAAGGAACGCCAATCTATAATGTTCTTGCGTCTTCTTACATATATTCCGCATAAGTTGCTCAAATGCTTATATAGTTTCCAGCTAAATAATTTGTCATAATTTCATATCTACTAGCTACTTGCTGATTTTTTCTCTATAAAAGTTATAAGATATTTGCGTGAACGTAATAATGCTTTCAAAAACTACTTCCGAATTCCAGACTTCTTTGTACATTGTATGTCAATACCATTACCATAATCTACATATATAAATCATTGCAGTTATTTTTTATCACACCTCTTGTCGATGTATATAATATGACAGCTTTGTAATAACCTCTACGTGAGGAAGCAGTCTGATTCAATAAATCTAAATCTATATAAATTTGCATGCTCAGATTGCATTTGGATTCTGGGCCAATTTTTCTTTTCAATGCGTTGGATGAAAAAGTAAATCTTAAAAGATATGTCAGAATTATAGAAAGTTAATATCATTGTTGTGCGTCAGAATTTTGTTCTAAGATTTTATTATCTACAACTCAGTCTAAAGAAATATTTAGCTTTCCCAATGCAATGGTGTAAATAGAAATAAAAATATAACACAATCGATATAGTTCAAAATTTTTTACAATTAATACCTAACTATATTTAGGTAATATATACGACGCATTCCCTTTTGCAGTAGCAAAAAATAAATTTAAATTCTATTAAAATCCTCGACAAATCATTCAATTAACATTTTAGGTTTCATAAAAATTAGCATATTTTTGGACAAAAATAAAAAAAATAAGTCAATAGAGGCAGCGTTAAACATAAATTACTACCTGCAGGTGAGTATATGCGTATATTAAGGATAAAATTATAATAATTAAACTTTGTTGCGGTCAAAAATCTCATCAGGATATAAAACTTTTTTTTTAATTTTTATTCATTTGTTACTGATGACGTGATGACCTGCACTGTCGAAACTTCCAGATAATTTTAATAAAAAGTTAATTTTGGTAGACTTCAACACTAATAACACGAGTTTTATAAAATTGAAAAATGGGAAATATTCTATTATACCTAGTCACATAAAATGTAATTCCACGGAGATATGCAACTGCAAAATTTTAATGGTCTCATACCTCAGCTCGATTCCCATCCATTGATTTTATACCGATAATAGTGATAATAATAGTAAATAAAGTTTGCTGAATCATGTAGTAAGCAATTTATTGAATTCTTGTACCTTACATTTAATCTCTCTCTAAGAAATTTATGTTTCTACTGGTACACATTTTATTCACAATGCAAAAGTTTTATTTTGTCCAGTTAATTTGTTGCCATCAATTACGTACAGGAAGGTATTTTAAAGTTTCCTCTTCTAGAATATTAAGGGCAATTTTCGGATCGCAGAGGAACTCTTGTTTCAGGATCAAATCCCACTGACTTAAAACGATCCAATAAAGTTTTCGTTTCCAGGTCACTCAAGGTTTTGCTAATTGAAAACACGAACCAGGCAATGGTATCATTTTCATCACACAAAGCAAGGGCAGCCGCATTGTGAATCTTATTCCCATCAAAATAAACCAAATACAAAGTTGCAGAAGTCTCTAATTATAAAAAAACTTGAATGAATTAATGGGTATAATTTTATGCATACAAATTATGGAATAATGGTAAGACCGTTTTACCGTAGACATTTTTAGAGTTGTAGAAGGTACAGTTAAAAATGTGATTAGCATCGCTGCAATTCCACGTAGCAGTCATGCCCCCATGTCCAGTTATAGAACCAATCATATGATTCGTGTCCCAAAAATCAAAAGTTGTTCTTAGACATATTTCATCAGGATTCTCCGTGTCCTTAGGCGTTTCTGTTCCTTGTAGCAATTTCGCGGCTCGTTTCCTCAAATAAGGATTTCCGAATTGAGCGTTCCAACCTTCCTTGTAGTGATCATGAATCTGTAAAAAAACAATAATTGTTGTTTTATATTCCGAAATACTCTTTACTTTTTGTTTATTTCGAAAGTAATTTTTTCATTGTTGATGCACTACTGATTTAAATCAAACAATATTTTTTTAAATAGGAATTAGCATAAAATCATTATCAATATTACACGTACGAATTGTATGTCGACAATATTCTCTGATTCCATCACAGGATTGGCACAGTAGCCAGCTCCGTCTTCTCCGTTGACTTCAGATACAAAAACCAAAAAACCAACAAAAAGGAATTTAAGCGTCATTTCGAAACAGATTTCGTTGTGCAACAGTCAAAAAGCAATTACTGTACTTGACTCTGCTCACTTAGAAGAAACTCGTTTTTGATAAATAAAGAGATGTACGGAGGTTGCGTTGCTTTTATACTTTCTTAATTACTATCTGTACATCTAAGAATCATTTACCCATTTAAAATATCTGGTTATTATCAAACACCATGAGTACTAAGTAGAGGTAATAGAATAATAAAATAGCATAGGTACCTAATCTTAAAATGTCGATTAACTAAAGTTAGGTTTATGTACATATATAACTGGTTCCAAAACAGAATAATTCCCCAATATTATGTTGCAACTTGGAATACGTATGTATTGTAAAATTGATGGCTGATCGAAAGCGAATTCTTTGAGAGAGTGCCGGTTTAATTATGTATTGCGGTTGGGTAAATGGTCTGTTAGGAACTCATTAAATATCTACTCTTGAATTTTTACAGACAACAAACGCAACTAGTCGACCCAGTAGAATCTTTTGCATATCCTTTTCTGCAATTTACCGTCACAGAAGAATGCTTGCCATTTGTCAATAGTTAGTGAAGCAAATTATCTGATATTAGGTGGATAATGCAAAAGCTATAAATTGTTATCCTTGCATTCAATATTAAATTATTGATAAAATAGGGCTGACATATTTAGGGAAAATTGACATTCGAATGAAATTCACTATTTGAAAAATAGAATTCTACACAGTGCAATGCGCTGATTCATATTGTTTGCTATTGAGACCCTTGGACCGGTGGTGTGTGTTGGACCGTATTTCCAGTCGGTTTTCAATGGTCGTCAGGTATTTTCTATACGATTTATGTTTTTAAAGTTTGATGCACCATTGATTTGCAACTAATTTAATTTTCAATGTTTATACTTAGTGGACCTGTGTGTATGCGTTCTGCAAATGAACATGATATGTTCAATTAATAACAGAACAATAAAGGAGCAGTTAGTGTATTAACCTTTAACATCCATTATTTACGTGGCTATATGAATATTGAATAAAGTAATTTTCTACTTTCATGTTACACAAGAATATGCGGTAGATAAATTCAGAAATGTATTTAATTTGCAATAGCATAACATAAATAGTATTAGCCGCCATCCGCCTACTTGACACGCTTTTATAGTAACACAGGAGAATTATTTAACAATTTAAAAAGGACACTAGGTGCAATCTAAGCAGTATACTTCTAGGTACCTATATACTCATTGTCAGCAAACATTTCCTGTCAACGCAAAAATAATAATTAAAAAGTTATGGGCAAGTTTCGGATTGGAAGGAAATTCTGGTACTAGGATCAAATCCTACAGTCTTAAAACGATTGAGTATAGCTGTAGTTTCCTCATCCGTCAACTTCTTGCTGATTGAGCCCACATGCCATCCAACCGTGCCGTCAGGAAAGCAGAAAGCGAGACCCAAGGAATTATGGCCCTCATTTTGATCAAAATAAACCATATACAATTTGGCAGAAGACCCTACAAAAATTACATTTACCTTATCATTAATTCAAATTTCATTGATTCTAAATTGAAATAATTAAAGTTTGAATTACTGTGGCCGTTTTCGGGGCTGAAGAAATGGCATTCGTAAATGTGATTTAAATCGGTGCAATTCCATTCTGCCTTTCGACCACCCATCCCTGTGTGATACCCGAACATGTGACTGTCATCGTGAAAATCAAAAGATGATCTTAAACATGTCGATGCGCTGTCAGTTATATTAAAATCATCATTTCCCTGCAGTATTTGAACAGACCATTTCATATAGGCAATATTCCCAAATTGTGTGTTCCATCCTGTTTTATAGTTTGCGTGAATCTGTGAAAAAAAAAGTTTTATTTGATATAATTTTGATATTATGTTACATATGAGATATACTTTCCTGTTAAATTTTGGGACGTATAAACATTGATTAAAGTAAATATTATTAGCATGAGTTTTAATTTTAGGTGTACCACTTACAAATTTTACGTCAACAATATTTTGGGATTCGACAATAGGATTATCACAATAATTTTCGCCATCTTGTCCTTCAACTGCAATGGTAACAACAAATAAAATGGAAAATGCGGAAAGGTACTTTTTCAACATCATTTTGAAATATTGTTAGAGATATTTAGAAATATTTGTAATTTAAAGGTTAATGCTCAGTATTAAACAAAAAGTGTGGCTTTTTATTAGTGGAGATCTTGCATCAGTTTTATATAGTCGTTTTATCTCGATACTTTGGACATTGTGCTTCAAAAGATATTCGACTATCACTGCGAGAAAGCCAAACCGTGTTAATAGAATTAAATAATCCGAAATTAGATTGAGATAATCGTTTTGTATACGTAGTACAAATTTTATGGACATTATTCCGGTATTCCAATCTGTTCTAGGTAGTATTATTATCATATTGATTATTTGAATATATGTAATTGACATTTAGATCATAAGGGCTTTATTAGTGTATAAACATATGCCATTACGCGTTAATCCATCGAGTAACATTGCAGTTTGCAGAAAAGTAGGAATTGTAGGTTGCAAAAATTGTGCATAAACGGTGGTGGGGAACTACGTGCACCGAATGAAGACATCTTAAGATTGTTTTCTTAGAATTCAGATTCTTACTATCAGAAGATAGGAAATAATACAGAGCATTCAAATATTTCTCATCTAAGCTGATGTGCTAGGCAGCATACTTTTATGGTCCAAAATGCAAGTGCCGTTAACTGAACGAAAAGTGTTCACATAAAAACAATTCACATAAAAATTAGCAAGTGATGGATTTTGAGGTATCTTTAAGTAGGTACACTATCTGTAGCACATTATTATCACAAAGGTAAAACACATTTTCAATTCTTATAGCAATAAATGTGTTAGAAGGTGGAACTCAGTATTTTGCTACATTTTATGGATTATTGAGTTATTTGAAGGTCATAGGTTAACTATTTACGTATTTGACCGGCATGGAAAAAACATTGGCACTAGGAAATATTATATAGTCTATAAATTGCATGGTTTTAGTTAGTTGATTTTTATTAATTATGTCAAGTCAAAAGTGAAGATCAAAGTTAGTTCAACTATTCCTTTTGTAAAATTAATTCAGGGTCATTCCTTGATCATTGTATACCTAACCCATTGTATTGGCATTCTAATTCTAAATTATATTATTATATTGGGTTGAATGGTTGGCTATAATGTAAGTGTAATGGTTGTGTAAGTGATAATAAATCTTATTTCTGAGCATTTTTTATGAAAACTTTGGTGCTACATGGATATTGGATATAGAGATGATAGTATTAAAGCATCTGTAAAACAAAATGCATGAATATAATGAAAATATTATGGAGACCTTTTAGTCTTGGTGGAAGGGTCATTCAATTTCCCAAACTGAACCTTCGAATGTAGAGAGTAATAACAATAACACGTAAAACATGTTACATGAACCGTGTAAGCTCAAAATATCAAATTCTGCTCATGCATAATGAAACCATCTGCAAGTGAGTCAAAACGAGAGATGATTAAAGTACATAATTATATATGCACTATTTATGCCCTAGTGCATAAATACATATAGCTGTAAGTTCAATGATGTAAATCGAAGTAAACCATAATTTATTCTTACAACAACCACAATTCATGACTAACGAAACTACCTAATGATCTTGTAAGTTATACATGTACGTATTTTTTTCTGGAAACACAGTAATACTATAGAGATCAAATTTAAACCTCTGTTTGCGGTCAACGAAATAGTAAGATAGATGAATTAGTATGTGCATCACTAGACTTTAGCTGTGGTAAAATTATGTAAATCCACTTTCGAATGAGTAGAATAGATTAGTAATTATTATGCACAACCAACTGTCTGTGGGTTGTATCATGATATACTTTCGTTTGTAAAATACACTAGGAATTCTTTAACTACCTGCTCCCGATAATGGTCAGCCGATGGCGTGTCAAAGCTGCTGGACATAATTATTTATGGGCTGAAAATAAAACAAGCTATGTATACATATATCACCTTGCAGTAATTTTTCTTCAACTGCAGTCCTTGACTATTTATAACGAAAGGATATATAATACTCGCTCACGGTATCTGTATGTGAAAAACAATAACGTGACATAATGTATATCCACGCTCTAATAAAAATAAAATCCGCAAATCCCAATAATTATTTAGCCGAGCCCCATATGGCTATAGACAGACAGCCGACTTTTGGGTCAATAGATGTTCTGTTTTCAATTTTTCATTAATAAAAAAGCTATACGGTTACGGTTTGCTGCTTGAAATTCTACGAGGAGACTAACCTAAGATAACCATGCAACTCCATCACTTTGTTCCAACATTTTCCAAAATGTATGACTTGGTTTTAGTTCACAAAAGAATGAATGATCGAACATTCTCCATGTAGGTAGCTAAGTAGCTAAGGTCATTTTGTGTTAGTGCTTCTATTTCAAATGAAAGTTTCATGTAATTTCCAATTTGTCAGAACAACTCACGCAGAGTCAGGGCGGAATTTATATTGCCCTTGATTTCATTGGTGGTTAATTATTGTCACGATATCAGTAATGTCCACATTGTTTCGGTTCGTAAATTTTGTTATTTTTGTCTAGCTAGCCTGTTTAAATAGCAATTAGAATAGTTCGCTGTCTTTCTCTACATGATATGTGCTCAGTAATCTGCTACTTGCGCTGGTATAAACTAAACAAAATTATAAAAGCCTTTCATTCTTATGTCAAGTCTCCACAAGTTCTTAAGCCATAGATTCCCTTTTTATAAAACTTAGAATTTTCGTTTTCAATTTGGAATATCTACTGACGGCAAAGAAAAAATTAGAACTATATGCTAATATAAAATGGTTTTCAGACTCAGTTCTGGCATTTCTATCAAAACGTTCCACGATGCACAAGACAGGAGAAACTATTGGTGGTGGAGTCCAAGACAAGAATCCATACCTGCAGAATTCTGTATTGACAGCTCCCTTCATGGGCTTAAATATATAAGTCAACCAGATCGTCATTTAACAGAGAGGTCACTTTATATTTACTTAAGTTGGTACCTATATAAAATAGTACATATAAACTTTGTATACATTATTACTATTTTTATTTAGAATCTTTTGGGCCGTAGTAGTCTTCAGTTCCATTGTGGTGTCGGCATACTTCATCAGCACCGTATTTTCTAAATACGATAGAAGTCCTGTGATTGTTGCCTTTAAACCTCAAGAAACATCTATAGAAAATATTCCATTTCCTGCTATAACTGTATGTAACATCAATAACGTTCAGAAAAGTATTGCACAAAGAATTTTTCGGTAGGTGTACGAATTTTTAAATCGATTGAAATAATTAGCCGGTGGACAATTTACAATTTTGTTTTGTCTGCTAACAGCCATTAATATAGAAATTTCAGCTTTTTTGCTAATTGATGAATAAAAATTTGTAATGTGAAAGGAATTTCTCTTAATTACAGAGAAGCGGGAGGCCCTGCCTCACTGAGCAAAACAAAAAAAGCGCAAAGGAATTTGTATTATTTAGACCATATTTGTAATGCCGCTCCTTCTTTCAGTAGGGCGTTCAATTACAGCTTGCTGAAGACCAAAGTTGACCCAGAATTACTTAGAACGGTTAACGTGTCACTTGCAGAAGAAAGCCAAGGAGATATTGCTAAATTCTTTAAAGAGGTAAGTTCTCCAAGTGTACTCCCCAAATTGTGAAAGTACGAATTATATCTAACCTTATTTAACAACATTTAAGTAATTATCTTGGATGGTCACTTTTATGAAGAATAAAATGTTTTCCTGCAAAGGAAAGCTAGGATTTTAATGTCACATCTACCTGTAAGGAACAAGTTCATTTAATGTTTTTTTCTTTTGTCAAGGCATCTCAAAATTGCAGTCAATTGGTTCGTCTTTGTGAATGGCGAGGTGAACCTGTGGCATGCGAAACAATTTTCCAAGGGATAGAAACAGATTATGGATTTTGCTGCGCTTTTAATATGGTACCTCAATCCATACTTCAAGTTTATAGGTTAGTGAGTTCCAAAGGAATACCTCAGATATATATCATTCCTTGTACATTATCTGTGCAAAGATTATGAATATTGTTTTGACTTGATATGTACGAGGTATAATGAAGCATATGATATTCTTGTATCGAAAATGGTTAATGCACAGAAATGATTCGAGAGACACGAAAGAATCAATTCGCCAATGGGAAGAATGGAACGTAGAAAAGGACGGTTTATTTTTGGCATCGAACCGGGGTGAACTTAATAAGGTACCTACCTATTGTATTCTTTATTGACAATACCTCCAGTTATCCTGGGTCCTTAGTCCTCCTTAGGTATATTGACAAGATTAAATTACATGTTGAGTTTTAACAGTAACAAGTTACATATAATATATATTAATATTATTCTTAACTAAACATTATCATTGTCGAAGGGATTTACAACATCAAGGCCGGACGCAGAAATAAATTTCGGGGGGGGGGGGCCTCGAAGCCAAATATATTTTATTGCAGTATTTTCTACCGCTATATTTCGCGCTTAGCGCGAAAATATTTCGGGCATAAGGCCAAAAATTGATTAACAATATCTTTTTTCGCGCGAAGCGCTGAAAATTTCGTGTATTTTTCCAAAAATGCTCTTTTCTCGACATTTCGGGGAGGGGGGCTTGAGCCCCCCAAGCCCTGGGTCCGGCCTTGTACAACATAATCAAGCCAAGAGAGGTTACATATTCTCTTAAATACTATTATTTTGTTACCATAATTCATAACTACTTCACATAATATTTGATTTTCCAATAATCCATACTTTAAGAGCCTAGAAAATGTAACTCTTGGATTCATACCGTTTGCTAATTTGATGGTTTGATAATTTGTCAGTTTGGTATCTTAGTCATTTCACATTGTGATAATATTTGACTTACATTTTACCAAACATAACTATATTTTGACATTATGCACTAAGGTGACTTTTCCTTGACTATGCAATGCAGTGTTTTACCAGATTTTGTTACCCTTGTATTAATTTTTGTAGGTTCTGAGGGAATAGCGCCATTCGGCCCATTCCACATGTAATTCAATCTCTAATTTGTCTCTCATCAGGTTCCGAGACGACAGAAACTATCGGGAAAATCTTCGGGACTCTCAATTCTTTTGGATCCCGACCAGAATGAGTACTTTTGTACAAATACAGACAGTGTTGGTTTTCAGGTTAAGTTTTTGTGGAGCCAAGGCTTTCTATCTATTCTTAAGCTCTTTCTGTCAATTTTCCCGATTGATACACATATTTATCAATCAATATAGAAGAATATATCATGTAATCGTAGTAATCTTATAATAATAAGTTGAAATAATTCAAGTTGAAATTGTCATTCAGTAGTTCATCTGTTGCATTAATAAAAAATAAAATGTCTCCAGAAGGCTAGAAAAAATAAAGGATTTATCAACTCAGCTAAGTAGCCATAATAGCCATATATAAATCAAAAGATCATTAATGAATAAAACATTTGATATTTTCAGATCGCTGTACATCTTCCTTTAGATGTTCCTCACGTTGTTGACAAAGGAGTGGCTGTCACGCCCAATTCTGAAGTGTTCTTAAATATTAAACCCGAAATTACAATGGCGAAACGAAATATTCTAGGATTTCCATTGGTAATTTTTTTACTAGTGTCAAGCCAGTATTTAATAAACTTTGCCAATAAAAAAAGTAATTAAAGGAAATATTTTACTTAAGAAAAATAAACATAAGAAACATTTAATCCTAACTTGACGTTTCTTAGAAAAAGCGAAATTGCTACTATCAAAATGAATATTCACTCCATTTTTACAAATATTATTCTTCGTCAAATTGTGTTGATGAATGCTTAGCAAATGCAACTTACGAGATGTGTAAATGCGTCAGCTACTACATGCCTAGTAAGTTCAAAGTCAACATAGAAAAAGTAATTCTTTAGAAATTTTGGTTATATATTTTAATAATTTAAGCTTTTGCTCCCCTTTTGCAGGAGACGACAAAAGAGGCTTGTGTAACAATGATCAACATGGTTGCACAGAAGATGTAAAAAGTATATACATCATAATTTTTCAGATTTTTTAATGCCATATTTTATATTTTGTGTCAAACCAAAAATTAGCCAAAAATTAATCTCATTTTTCCTATGCACACTACTGATTTTTGCAAAGCACTCACTTCTCACTTTAATAAGAGTATAGAAAAAATCGCTTCCGTTCAGGAAATTGAATTTGTGGAAAAGCTGTACAAACGTAGTTTTCTATTTTCAGGAAGTTTTTTTAACAAGGGGGCATCGGCATTTTGCGATGAATGTTTGCCTGCCTGCGATGAAATACATTATTTCACTGAAGCAACGTTTATCCCTATCCTAGATCAAAGCATTTGGGAAGATGAAAACGGAAAACCTGAGTGGTTTGTTTTTTGTTCAAAATCATATATGTTCTTAAATACTTTGCATGATGTTTTAGAAAAAAATCTCAGAAATCAATTTTAAAGTTGTGAATACTTTAACTTCCTACAGGGCCAATAAAAACGTTTCGATTGTGCACATATTCTTTGGGTCTGGTAGAACTTACTCAAGACTCCGAAGTGAACTTTATGGCTTAATTGATTTAATCGGTATTACGAAACACTTTGATTTCTCTCTATATAAATAATGTACACTACGGTCTTGCAGAGAAATTTGTTTTTTAAAAAAATATTTTATATATTTTTTACAATTACAAATAGCCAATACTGGTGGACTACTAGGTTTATGTCTGGGATTTAGTGGGATGAGTGTCATTGAAGTAATTTACTTTTTAACACTGAGAGCGTACTGCGCTAAGGTGAAAAGAAAAAACGACGAAGCAAAAATTATTGAAAATAATAAATCCAAAAGGAACGCTTGGGCAAAGGAAGTTGTTAGCGGCGAAATTCTTACAGATCCAATTGCCCACTACAAGAGAAATCAAAAGCTAAACCACATTGCTGTGGACATTAATTCATATTTGCAATAATTCAGAAATACAGATACTAACACTACTACATGCCTACCCTAATTACTTTCTATAATCTAAGCAATACAGAATATGTAGCAGAAGTCCAAACATATCATTTTGAAAATAAATATTACCAAGTAGTTATTATAATTATGCGTTGACAATGTTAAAATATATGATTATTACTTATTACTGTCACATCCTGTTCAATGCACAGAAACAGAATTAACACAATCCTCCTGTGTTATTCAACAATAGCATGATTGTTACTGTTGAATAGCACATTTTGTTTTGCTGACTGCTGCTGTTACAAAATTGTATTACATGTATTTAGTGGAGACTGCTAAAAATAAAATAAAGTTAAATCCTTATATTTTGTTCTAATTAAAATAAGATTTCGTAAAATAATAAGAGATTTATCGAGAAAACCATTGTTATCTTGCTATTCATGACATGCATAGCATTCGCATATAAAAGGAAGTCCACGAAATAACTTATTGTAGTACTGTGTGCTGCTATACAATAGACCGACTTTCCTCTTGTTTTCAGCGGCAACGTGTTCCAGGTTATGTGAGTGAAAGCAAAAGTTAGATGAATTTGTATTCGGCAATTTTTGGTAGTTCAGTCAACTGAAAAAGGTTTCATCGCTTAAACAATTCAAATAATTAATGTTAGGAATTTCCATTGATTCATAAAATTCATAATGATTGCTTGCAAAAGCATAACTAGATTAGTGAGTAAGCATTTGCTAAATCATAAACGACGAAGATTAGATGCGTTTTGTCAAAAGAAGAGAACTAAAGTAACAGTGTCAAAAAATGCTAAAGAAATAGCTGCAGTTGACGGAAAGAAAACAAGAAATATTGGAATTATGGCTCATATCGACGCTGGGAAGACGACTACAACTGAAAGAATGTTATATTACTCCGGGGTGATTGAATTTCCTGGAGAAGTCCATCACGGAGACACCGTCACTGATTGCCTTCCTCAAGAGAGAGAAAGAGGCATTACAATTCAGTCTGCCGTGGTTACCTTCCCCTGGAACGACCTAACAATCAATTTAATTGATACTCCAGGTCATGTTGACTTCACATTCGAGGTGCAGCGCTCCCTCCGGGTTGTCGACTCTGCCGTGGCTATTATCGATGCATCTGCGGGTATAAAAATTTCTTTAAGCCTAAATCCTTTCTGTTCATAATCTATACACAAACTTTTAATGATTTTATTATATTTCAGGAGTGGAAGCTCAAACTTTGACTGTCTGGCGACAAGCTACTGATTATAATTTACCTCGTCTGGTTTTTCTCAATAAAATGGATAAGACGACAGCATCTTTGAAAATGAGTATAGATTCCATCAAAAGCAAACTAAAATCCGTGCCCCTTGTACTCCAACAACCTGTTTATAATGAAAACCGTAGTAAAATGTCTGGTGGTGGGTCCGGTTTAGTTGGAATAGTTGATTTAGTCCAGCGGAAAAGAATCATTTACGATGCCTCATCTAAAGGCGTCAAATATTCTATACGTGAGATTATATTATATTATAATATTATGCAAAATATTATATTTGACAGTACAAATGACAGGCAGTAATGAATTTTAATGTAAATACAGATGATGTCTCCAAAGACGAAGAAATAAACATTATGAGAAACAGCTTAGTAGAGCAAGTGGCCGATTTGGATATGGATTTAGCAACTAAAATTATAGAAAGTGAATCTACCGACGGCGTTGAAAATAATGAATTATTTGAAGCAATTAAAAGAGTTACTCTGAAAAACGAAGCAGTTCCTGTGCTCCTTGGTAGTTCTTACAAAAATGTTGGAGTTCAGCCTTTGATAGATGCTATCTGTAGGTTAGTTTGTGTTTTCATCTTTAGATTTGAATTATTTGGAAATGAAGAATTGTATTATAATTAAATATTTGCAGATTTTTACCGTCCTCAGTTGAAAATAAGGGAAAAGATCCTGTGATATCGGCCTTCGGCTCAGAATTGTGTTGCTTTGCTTTCAAGACGCTGCATGACCCACAGTTAGGACCATTGACATTTATCAGAATTTTTGCTGGCACTTTGTCTACAGGACAAAAAGTCCATAATGTTACAAGAAGCAAATCCGAAAGGATACTAAAAATTTACAGGCCTTTGGCTGACGATCTGCGTGAAGTAGAACAATTAGTTGCAGGACAAGTTGGAATTGCAAGTGGATTAAAGGTAAACTGTTAAGCGAAATTCTAAAATTGTCTTCTGGAACTAAAACTATATAATTTATGATTTTAAAATGTTGAATGTCTTATAGGAAACCTTTACCGGAGATACAGTGACATCATCATCGTCGATAGCAACATCTGTAAGCCGGAAACTTGGCAAGTCCGGGGATAAAAAGGAAACGTTGAAAAATGCTAGTCTGACGGGGGTTGACATTCCAGAGCCTGTGTTTTTCTGTTCCATCGAACCGGCGTCTATTGTGAGTTTTATAATCTCTAGTTTTCCATTAAATCGAAACGTTTTCAATAACTATTGGCTCATTTCTAACATATTTCCAATCAGAAATACTCAAATGTGACAGTATAATATTCCCTTCATTACCTAGTTAATTTGTTTTTATTACAAAAATTTAGAAAAAACTTCATTGATAAACATTTTTGTTGATATTTAGAGTCAACAAAAGTTACTGGATGCAGCTTTAGACTGTTTACAAAGAGAAGATCCTAGTCTTAACGTGCACACGGATCCAGATACAGATCAAACTGTTTTATCAGGTATATATAACTAATGTAAAATACAATTTAAACTCCCTTTCGAATGTTATGAATCAATTTAAGAGTAGGTATCTAATTATTAATTATTTTTATTAATATTTTAGGAATGGGTGAGCTTCATCTGGAGGTAATTCATGAAAGACTGAAAAGCGAATTTAAAGTGGACGCAGATCTCGGAAAGCTGCAAGTGGCATATAAAGAAACAATATCGTCAAGTGTTAACAAGAGAATTGACTTTGAACGACGACTTGCTGACCAGAAACAACTTGTCTCTATTGAATTGGAATTGAAGCCTAACAAGGACAATTCGGAATACAATGGAATTGTAAGGAGGACAAAAACGAGAGAGGTACAGGAGAATTTAGCTCATCTATCTGAACGACAAATGAATTGTATTCAGAACGGTGTGACGTCGGCTTTGAGATGTGGTCCTAAACTTGGCTTTCCTGTAAGTTCAAAAAAAATTTTTTATAACGTCTACATTTATATATTATTCAATCCAGAGAATCAAAACTATTTTTTGATTAAGACAATATTGGTAGACCCGTTTCTCTAAAAACTCTGGTTTCAATAAAAAAAAATTATGCTAATCTGGAGTAATTTCTTTCAGGTCATTGGTGTCGATATTTTTCTCAGCTTTTTCCAAATATCGAAAGGTACTACCGATGTAATAATAGAAGCGGCGGCTGCTTCATGTGTCAAAACAGCTTTAGAAGAAGGGGATTTAAACATACTGGAGCCTATCGTAGATTTAGAAATTGTAGTGGACGAAAATTATCAGAAAAATGTCGTCGATGATCTCCATCGACGTCGTTTTCTAATGGAAATGGTAGATAGGCGACATGGAAATAAGGTACGGATGAAAAACTAATTCTGCACATGCCTTAATAAAAACATTTCTTTTCTTAGAATCATTTTCAAGATATTTCTTAATTAGGGAATAATAAATAACATGGTTTTAACTAATTTGTCTAGATCGTTACGGGCAAAGCGCCTTTAAGTGAGCTGATGGGATACTCAACTGTACTTAGAACAATTTCTTCGGGATTGGGTACATTTTCAATGCAATTCAACAGTTATCAACCTGTAACAAATCCTGTAGAAGAGCATAAAATTTATGAGCTAGTTAGAGGGTTTTAATAAACGAAATATATATTTATTATTACATTATTAGGAATCGTCAGCTTTTAAAAACATAGTAAATAAATAAATACATCAGAAAACTTTAAAAACATTCTTCTTGTATTGTAGTAATTTTCATGATACATACTACAGTTTACCATTTACTACTAACACTAACATGATAATAATTCTAAGTATTATAAAATGGTTACTTTGCTACTTTGCCAGTGATGAGTTATTTCTATGAAGCCCTCGATTAAAACATTTCGTTCAATTAAATATATCACTTTGGTTAATTTAGAACAGAAATAAGTATCAAATCATCAGATTTCAACAAGTATCGTACACTAAAGTTAGAATGAAGTACAGAAGTGCAAAATAGTCATCCACTGAACAATTACAAATCGAACACGTTATTTACCATTATTATAATTGACTGCTGTGTCGTGTGTGAAAATGTAGTAATCAAATGGTGAAATAAGGAGAAATGTTTTTTTTTGTGTTTTGGAAATGGGGTGACAGTATCATATTGCAGTCAGTATTCTTAATGTCCTTAGTGTATCTTCAAATGTTTCAGGTTCTGCTAATTAGTGAAGCAGAGTTAGAAAAAAGTAAAAGTCAGTAATATATAGTCAACTAGAATAATACAACCATCTGGTCAGGAATACATTGCATTTCAATTTCTTCGTAGATCATTTGTTCTGCAGATATTATTTCTGTTTCTATTTTCTCTTGAACAACTCGAGGTTTTTTCTTATATTTCATAGGTTTTCTTTTTTTCCTTTGTTTCGGTACAATTTCTGATGTTGTAGCTTCTTCGTCTTTACCAGACTGTATTTCATCATTATCATCGGGTAGTGTTTCTGGATTTACCATTTCCAGTAGGCTGTTTTCAAGCTGTTCTAATTGTGCGGCGTCTTCTGCGCTAAAATTAATTAAATCTTTCTCCCGTCGCATTTTCAGTCGTTCCAACTTCCTCTGCATTCTAACTCTCACGTAACTAGGAGCATTATAGTTTCTTTTTCTCATCGTCGGCTCTCTCATCCATCTCGGCTGAAGGTGGTAACCCTTTTTGATATGTTCTTCATAGTCGACCAGAGTAGTAAATCCCCTGCGACAAATTTCGCAGTTTGCAGCAGAGCCAATACAATGTTGAGTTACTTTATGTTTATTCAAATTTTTCCGGAGTTTAAAGGACAGTCCACAATCCGTACAAAGATGCGGTCGTTCTTCAGAATGTGATTTCTTGTGAACCACCAAAATTTCTTTCGTTTTGTACTTACGAAGGCATATGTCGCATTCGTGAGTGTTCTCCAAAGTTTCGTGAATACGTTCCCGATGTTTTCGCAAACGGATTTCAACAGCAAAACTTTTACCGCAAAGCTCACACATGTAAGGTTTTGCATTATTCGAATGGTGAGTCGCAATGTGTTCTTTTAAGGCTATTGAAAATTCAAAAATAAGTTAATACGGATTCTCAGAATTTATTAATATTTTTTTTTGCATATTAGCAGTTTATCAAGTAGGAATCCTTTATTACTGTCATTACCTTTGTTATAGTCGTAAACTTTGTCGCAATGTTCACACTTGTATTCCCTTTTCTTCCGAAGGCCCAAATGCATTTGCTCGTGTACAGTGCACCTTAAAAGTTATAAAGTTAATTGCAAATTGTAGTTTGTGAAATATTAATTATAAAACAATAATATCATCAAACGTTGCTTAGTTTTATTAGTTTCACTTACTGATATTCTTGTACGAAGCGTTTTTCACAAAATTTACAACCAAACGGCTTCTCATTTTTGTGTATCCCCATAATGTGATGGGACAAAATTTTTTCAGATGAACATACTTTATTGCAAATTTCACAGGTGAGTTTTTTAGCTTTTTCTGGGGGCAAATTTTTCACTTGGATGTACGGATTGGTCCTTTTAAACGTTGGGAGGGATTTTTTCCTTTGAGCTAACAAAAATAGCCCAAAAATTAGTTAGTTAATTATTATAAGCATATTTTTAAGTCACTAACATGAATATTATACACCAAAGTAACTAGAATAAATGAATACCTAATTTTCGGCGAAATTCAATGGTGTTTTCATGAAAATGTTTAGTGTGAGTTCTGAGTCTATTGAAGAAAGAAATTTGCAATTAATTTGGTTGACTATTAAAGGGAATCTTTTTAGAATTTTGTAAATTGTTAAATGTACCTTTCAGGAATTGGGAACCGTTTGCCACAAATCAAACATTCGAAATTCTTCTCTGATCCATGGACAGTCATTTCATGATCACGTAACCTACGTTTATTTTTCAATACTTTGCCACAAAGCAGACAACATAGCAGAGTAACTTTCTTTTGGTTCTTTTTCCTGTGCTCCAGTCGATGATTCTTGTACATAATTCGGTCACGAAAAATTTCTTGACAAACAGAACACTGTTTTTGAAAATATAAATTTCGAATTCTTTTGCTTAGCGAAGGGTATGGGACGGTTACCACTTGTCCACTTGACAAAGTTATTTTCTTTCCGTGCAATTCTCTGTCTAGCGTTTTTAGAAGTTAGTCAATTAGAATAGTTGTCAAGAATTAATTTCGATTTTTTAAATATTTTGTTGCTACTTACGTTTTCCAACGTCCAGTGTCTTTCTTTCCCCTTCTACATATTTTTTAAGGAGTACTTTTGCAATTTTCGGCACGAACCACTTTCCATTGGGTAGTTGCACAGCACCGGTGTCCAGTTTATCAATCGTTTCTACTTCAAGCATGTCCTTTCTTTCTCTTTTAACATTTCTTAGCCGTACTTTTCCCTCAGATTGGTCAACATTTTCAGTTGGAGACAACTCATCTTCATCATTATCATTTAAAGGTAAAAATTCGTCGCCTGAATTTGCATCATTATAATCGCTGTCATTAATTTCTTTCTTAAGCGGAATATTTTCAATTTCAGTCACGTTTGAGGAACGACATTCAGAATATTCTGAAATTGCGTCGTTGTTTTCTTCGCGTGGGCTTTGAGCCATTAAAACGTTGTTTTCTTCGCATGGGATTTGAGCCAATTCAGGAGATTGTGGAGATGTAGGTTGGATGTCATCACAAATTCTGGTGTTTTCCTCTGGAACGCTTTTGCGATGGGCTTCTTTTGAAGATGCCCTTATCCACGGCGGAGGCCACAACAAACATTTTCGAAAAACCTTTCGAAAATAGGAATCCGAAGCACCACGCTCCATAAATTGTTTGTAATTCCAGTACAATTCTGATAGGTTGTATATACAGTCGTAGCACAAGGATATGTTCTCCCTCGGAGAAATCCGCTTTTCATTCATATACAGAAGTCCTTCAAATACAAGGACCACTGCTTCCACAATTCCAATGTCCTTAGCAAGGCTTTCAACTTTTTCGTATTTAAGGACTCCATTTTCTGGATCGTACAACTTTCTACAATTACTACAGCAATCTTTTTCAGAATCATCCAAGGTGGCGAAAGGCATTTCGTTTGCCATTTTCCTACTTTCCTGGCAGTCAATTTAATTTCCAATTGGATCAAAAACTTATTCTTCACATTTGTTTAGACCCTAAAATAAAAACATTATTTCGTAAGTAACTATAATTAATTATGAATTGCATGTCTCATGTTTAATAAAGCATAATACTTTACTAAGAATAATTTGTTATTAGCTGATTTGTATTCGTAATAAATAGCTATTCATTAGTAATACATCAATTTACATCATAATAATAGGATATGTTAAGCTAGGAATTAATGATTGTCTCCACCTACACTAGGTCAGCAAATTAAATTGTAAACTTTTTCATTTATACAAAAATTACAAATATATATTAAATATTTGAAATAGATTTTAACCTACACATTTTTATTTTTACTTCCTAATTCCTTAGTCTCCTAAAACACTTCCTTCAGCCTTTTCTACGCCTGCTATAATACAAGTACTACTTACTGTACTACAACGTGTCAACCAAACTGCCTACACTTGACACAATACACAATACACAACCCCTTCACCTACAAATACTGTTATTTTTTATTAATTACTGTTGTTTGCTTTCTAAACTGAGCTTTTTTGGAATTATAATAAAAATTTAAAAAAAAATCTTACGAATGAAACGACGAACTGCATAGTCAGTCAGTAGAGACAGCTTTTCTGCAAAAAAATATTTAATATTTTGAAGTTTACAATGCTAGGTCCATTTGTGTACATTTGGTTATTACTTCATTGGGCGCCAAGACCTGCAGTGTTCCTGCAGCAGATCATGCACAGTATTCTGGCTCACGTCTCGGTTTCATTTCCATTTGCAAAGATCGCAGCGGAATGGTGTCTCGTTTCTCAAAAGTAATAAAACTGGTTTTTCTAATCTGTTTCAAATGTCTCAAAATATTACATTACAATTTACAATACGTTACTTGTTTATGCACAGTATAAATATGTCCAATTCAATTTTAAATGATCGATATCTGAGGTTTAAATTTTTTTTACATAATCAGCCAGCCTGTCATTTTATCCAGCTGCAACATTATTGGAGTAAATACCCAAAATGTAATCTGCTCTGCCGTAATTGAATAAAAACATTTTAGAAAGCTTAAAGATCACTTATGGAGTGCGTATCCAGTCAAATGTCGTTCGCAATAAAGACCTATAATTAAACTGTCATTTATTATTCATTGCCAACTCCAGTAAAGTTTTAGGTTTATTAGAAAAGTCTATTTCCCAAATGGATACATCATGCAATTTAAAATATCATTTAAAATCGTTGATAACCTTGGGATAGGTAGGCACCTCCAGGCTACAATCCAGTAAGGAAGGGGTGGTAAAAGCCATTTTACCTAAGATGATTTGGTATTCAGTTTGAATTTTGGATACAGAAGATATACCTAGTAGATATCCAACACTCGAGCTACATCCGTTCCTTGGGGATAACTAAATTCGCCACCTATAAAAAATGAATGAAAATAGTCATTTATTAATGAATGCTCCACTGTATTTTTCGAAATGTTTGACAGATTTAATACCTCTGAATTGTAAATCTAATCAGAGTGAAGTAATAGCATCTCTGTTATTCTTATTATAAAGAGCTTGTAATTACTTCCTTTGTTGGTTTTCAAAAAATCCTTAAAATTCCTTAAAGTTCTTAAAATTATTTCCCATAGTTTCCAAAAATACATTAAAACGCAAATAATATAAAAAAAATTACGTGTTTTTAGGTATCTGTGTATAGATTAATTGAACAGGTTTTGATGACGTAGTAATTTCCGCGAACGCGGACAAGTGAATCGATGTAAACTCGAACGTGTTCCAGTGTAACCTAATGTCATTGCCAACATCACATAAAACTTAGTATAATGATAGTGCCTAATTGATTTTGTAGTTTATTACTTATAAAATTATATTACCCGGAAGAGTGAGTCTTTTAACTGTCATCCACGTCATCCCTTCGGTTGTATCTTGTACTTCGCAGCTCTACCTGAATTTTATGAGTTTTCAACCAAAAAATGACAGACAACAACTAAGTATTCGAAGTGTATCTCTGAGAATACATATATTATTCATTCTTCCGTGTATCAGCAGTCAGTATAGGAAAACATATTGAAAAGTTGAAGAATATGAAGTGTACTGATTGTTACGTTGTAGGAATGATATAATATAAATAAATGACACAAAATGAAATGCAACAATCTTTTCATTGAACGATAGAACTTGATCGCTGAATGTCAAATGATAACATTGATAACATGTGAATAATGTGAGAAAACGTACGTAGTTTTCTCCTATTCAATTTATGTTTGCTGGATTTTTTCCTATATCTTTCTAAATTACTTTGCAATTTCACTGATTGAATAATGAATATCTTCAGATGGTCATATTTTAAACAGCAGGCTACACACCGGAAATTAACTTACACTAACAATAAGAGTAGTGGCATCACTAAATGTTTTTAATAAATTTTGATTGTGCGACCATTCAAGCAGAAAATCCATAAAAAGAAGCTGCATATTCCGGGAGTCAGGATAGGTATATGGAGTATCGACATGGAAAAAAATTCAGTGCTGGAATAGAAGTCATCGTTGTCTGTAATTGTGTTTTTTAAATCAGTTGTAATTACCAATAATGTATTTGCACGAACGAGGAAGCATTTCTTTGGCAATAACACTTTTGATCTCAATGAACTTTTGTTGGTCGGCCAAACAAGGGAAATTGAAATTATTTCAAGGAGCTAAATCCCAATCAATAGACACTAAGAGTTGCCCTGCTGGAGTATTTGCCAAGGAGCCGACGAAGTACACGTGCGCCTGTGTGACAGGAGTGTGGGGATTCTACCGTTCCTTTTGTACGGATCCTTATTTTATCTTGGGTGGAGACAATTATTGTGTCAATCTTGGATATGGGCAAAAAATTGAGAAGTTATCCCAAGTGATGATTTTTGGGGATCCTAAATCTGTTTTCAAGGCTTCGCTAAGCCACTTCACAGGACATTTCAAGAAGATGACTCAATATTTCACGTATGACGGGGAGAATGTGGACATTGATGCAGCAGGTTCGTTAATCACAATCTCGGACAAATCTTGGACGATTTATGGTGACACTGGGGATTCTATATGTTTGAAATCAACAATATCTGGAGACAGAATATTTTGCAGATTTGGAGATGAAGTAGCCCAGGAACAAATGAGTCGCAACTGGAAACTAATAATAAAAGTAAAGAAAGGTTGTTTCGGGAACGTCACTCTTAATGCCTCAAAGTGCAATATAATTGAAAATTCCACTAATGAAAATAATTGCTGGGTTAAGAGTTCAGCAGCCCCCTGCCATGGACCTCATTGCCGCACACCAACTACACCATGGGGCATCCTTCTCCCCAAGAGGAATAAAACAACAGAAACAACTACAGAGCTTTGGTTACCATTACCCGGTAGAAATAGAACAACAGAAACCACTACGGATGTTTGGTTACCTTTACCAGGAAGAAATAGAACAATGGAAACTACAACGGATGTTTGGTTACCATTACCAGGAAGAAATAGAACAATAGAAACTACTACGGATGTTTGGCTACCTTTACCAGGTAGAAATAGGACATCAGTAGGTACTACCGACGACGGGTGGATACTTTTACCAGGTAGAAATAGGACAGCAAAAATTACTACTACTCCCTCTACACCAGTAACTAGTACTGATGGCTGGTGGATCCCTCTACCAGGGAAAACTAAGACACGAGCAACTGTTACCCCAGTAAAAACCACTACAGATGATGGTTGGATCATTCTACCCGGGAGAAATAGGAGTCCTAAAACTACTGCCCCACCTACACAAGTAACCCCCACAACAGATGTGTGGATTCCTCTCCCCAGCAAAAGTAAAGCGACAACAGAGGATTCTGGCTGGTGGATCCCTTTACCCAGTAAAGTTAAAACTACAACAACAGAAGATTCTTCTAGCTGGTGGATTCCTCTTCCAAAAAAGCCCCACCCGTTAACTTCAACTACAAGTGCAACAACCACGACGGAACCGCCGGTGGATCCTTGTCGGAATGGAATATCCAGGGAAAGTGTAAAAAAGTATTGGCATAGTTCATCTACCAGTTCTTCCTGCAGTCTAACAACGACACAGGCTGTGTTTACAGATCAATTACGACGCTTAGTGACAGCACAGATGGATAAGGTCCTGCCATCTAGACTGAAAAGTTTGGGGCAATTAGAAAAGCTGCTAAATGTTGCACTACAAATTATGCAAGTGGTTTGTCCTAATGAAATTGTACCTTCTGAATTTTTGAATGTGACAATGGCAGCTTTTCTCATGTTTGTCAAAGAGGATTTCTTTTACGGAATGAACGAAGCTAACCCAGATGCATTTCAAAGAATTGAAATCGATTTACAAAAATGTCTCGCAACTGCAACTCCATTTGCCTTTGAAACAACGCAGTTGGATTGCCAGTTCAATCAAATTGACGGGGCACTAATTTTACCGGGTCAACGAAAAGTTTTGAATGTTCCTGATGAAGAAGCATCTGCTAAGTTCGAACCTTTGATTGAATCTGCATGGAAAATGTTCCTTAATGCCCATTCTTATTGTTTCAAACATTTTCCCATTTCCAACGACCATCATCATTTTGCGGTGTTTATAATGGAGGCATTTACGAATTCCATTTTTCAAAAGTGGGTAGAGCCCATCGATGACAAATCACTTTATAGCCTCATACTCCCGACTTTTAAGTATCTGGATGAAATCATGAAGAACATTGATTATTGTGTTGCAGCCACGAATATTGTGTCCAATTGTCCCACTTGGCTTACTCGTCGTAAAAGGAACAGTAAAATCGCAGACAAAAAACGACGAAAACGTTCCATTTGGATAATTCATATCAACGAGATGAGAAAAAAATCTTCGATATGGAATGACACTGCCTACTGCTTACATAATATGGATGATCCCGAGTCCAAATTGGACTTTGGACGTTGCTCTCATCCTTTGGGATAACTCTTTTCTAAAGACATGACCTAATTAGATGAGGCAGATGTTCTCTGAAGTTTGACAGTTTCTTTTTTAGATATTCAGGTGTGTCTCCATTTGTGATATTCTCAAACAAATTCCTTCGCATTAAAGTATTAATACACATTACATATAATAGCAGGGTTCGGTTTTGCCCTGGGCAAAACCCTTTTGACCATGCCGGCGGTCAAAACCCGGCAAAAACTTAAAATAATGAAATAATGCCAAAACAAAGCGCAAACAGTACTCAAATCGTTTCAAAAACTCCTTCGGAATTTTATTGAGGCCTACAAGTTACAAAATTGAATGAATTAGTGCAGAACACCTTTAAAAACAGGGTTCGGTTTTAGCCTGGTCAAACCTTTTCGACCATACCGGCGGTCAAAACCTGGCAAAAACTTGGTTTATACCGGCTAAAACTGGCTGAAACTAGGCTGAAACTATAAAAAGTTGAAATAATGCCAAAACAAAACGGCCTATTTTGAAGTTTTTGGCCAGTTATTGCCAGTTTTGCCCACCCTGTTTTGGCCTGGCAGGTTTAAACCATGTTTCAACCAAGTTTTAGCCAGCCTGGTTTAAACCACTGGCAAACCCTGTATAATAGGCTACATTAAAATTCCACTTTTTAGTTTTCTTTGGCTTACAATATTTTGAACGCGATTCAGGAGTGAAAACATTTCAAGCAACAATCCTGTTACGCTCTATACCAAAGTTAGTTGCAGTCACAATTATTTTTTACTAAAGATATATATAATGAAAATATAACCTTATTAGTTGATGCCACAAGCTGAAGATTTGGTAGCACCACCAGCAGATGAAATTCTTCACAACTCCGATGTATCAAACGAACCCGTGGTCAAATCTGACGGCTGAAAGTTAACACCGAAACTTATGAACAGATGGAGATCATCTTATACCTTATCAACCTAAATATATGTTCGGAAGGGAGAAAAAGGATTAAAATCTGTTTGTATTATGTGTCGCTATTATGAAGACCAAGAATTAACTTCGGGTGTTTCTATTCAACTTAAACTTGAGGGCACATTTGACATTTAATATTTAAAACAACTATTTTCGTTGTAATTCCCAAATCATTTTTACAAAATAAAATTGTGTGTAAACCTGTGTCGAGCAAACTTGTATTATACTTGAGTGTATGACACCTCATTAATTTCATACGCAAGGCAATTAGGTACACAGTACAAGTATACATACTCTTAATTTACTTTCATCATGTGGTTGTAAAGTATAATGTAAAAGCAGCTTCAACTTCTAATGTTTTTTATCAAAAAGTTTTCCCTTGTTTTGCCCTTGCCTTGAAGTAGGCCTTTGGCTGAAATATGAAAATGAGCTATCCTATATACAATTGTACAGTTGTACAGTTATCAGTTGTATGAATGTATATGAATGGTGTAAGCGGTGTGTCCGGAAGTTAATTTGAATAGTATTAAACTGAGATTTTGAAACAAAACAATGAGGTTTTGTAATCTAAATTTTGAATATTACATTGTCGTTGTCGTTAGTCACATATAATACAATCCTGCTCAGCTCTGGTCAGCGAGACCTGGGATTTTGCGTCTGAACTAACTGCCAGAAAGATTCTTTGTCTGGAGATGCGAACACGAGTCGTGATTGAGAGATTGATAATCGAAATCTGGGTAAAGTGTAAACGCAATTAATTGTAATTCGTCGCAGTTATATTGTTTTCTCGGACATTTAAAACTTTTCCAGTGAAGACAGTGATTGTATCTAGGACCAGTAAAAATGAATTTGGAAGAGTTAAGTTTGAGTGAGGGAGGCGGACGTGGCCGCGGGGCAGTTAGGCAAATTTCTCCAGCAGCAATTGAGATAATGCGAAGGCAAGGGCAACTAGATGCTTTCTTGGGACATGTTCCCGGTGATCAAGGAAGAGGTCAAGAAGATCTATCTCAAGGATTGACTCCAGTTGACAACAATGAATTAGGACGAGGGCGTGGGCGTGCGGGGAACTTTAGCGGCATTAGCAGAGACATGATGAATAGAAATTCGCCAGGACGCGGACGCTTGATTCCCATCCGTTTGACAGCTGAAATGAACGCAAGATACGAAGAGGACGAGGATCTTCCTAGCAATCGGGCATCGGGACGCAAATCAAATCCATCAGAATTAGGATCTAGTGCTTTTTCAGTCGATACTCCAGCAGGGCTTCCGTATGAACGACCGATTGATGACGAATACAGCGGAATTGGTGATGATGTGCCATTCAAATATCGGGTAAGTCGTGTTTGAAATGTAGAATTTCTAATTTAATTGAAGAATTATTAATTTAGTAAATGCACAAAAGTCATAATTCAGTGAGTATTCATGATGTCTATTTCCAGATGGACAAACCCGTGGAAATGAGAATGCATCCGAGCATTGGACCGATGAGCGCTGTAACCGAGTGGAGTCAATGGAACACGTCTGTTGGCTGTAACAGGGATTTCCCCTACTTTCCTCCGCTCATGCAGTACACTGAAAAATTTTCACAACAGCTCAACGAATGGAGTTTCATGAAATGTATCATTTGCAAAAGCGTCTGTCCACCCCCGCCCTACTTATGTGACAATGGCCACCTGCTGTGCTTCTCCTGCACATCTGTCATCAAGGGATCTGTCTGCATTATCATGATGCCCACTGGAGAAGGACGCGGAAGAACTGCAATGTGTGGAAAAATACTGGAAGCACTTCCGAATGAAAAATTTGAAAAATTATTCGAGCCGCCCAGGGCCAAGTACCATTGCCCTTTTACACAATTTGGATGCAAGATGCGGAAAAACTTGCTTCCTATCGTTGTCGTCAGCCATGCTCAGACCGCTTGCCCATTTCGGTAAAAACACAACAGATCACAAAATTTCTTAAACTATGCTCAGAATTCTTGCAAAGTATTGTAAATTAATTTTAGAAACAATTAATCGTCTCTTTTCAGCTATGCAATAAAATGCTTCGTAGACGGATGCAGCGAGGGTGAAATTCGGGTCGGATATTTTGTAAATCACATTGTTAACGCTCATGGAGGTAAAAAAATTGATCTGAAGCAGTACACAAACATTCAATCACTTCCAATCTATTATGATTCTCAGAAAAAAGGTAAAAAAATACGTTCTTTGATTTATCTGTGTTGATCGATTGGGTGGTGAAGAAAATAGTCATTATTTATTTAATTTAAAGCTAAACCAATTTAAAAATTCGTCTGTCTACAGAGGAAAGCTGGGTGCCGATTCTATTTACCGACAAGAAAAAAGAGGTTCTCTTTCCTTTGATTATGAAGAAAACCGAGAATTTTGTGTATTTCTGGCTTTACAACATTTTTGAACGAGATGCAGACGTGGAAACCTTTCAAGGCACAATTTTGCTGCGCTCCAAGTTAACTAAAGTTAGTTGCAGCCAAAATTATCATTTTCTAAAAAAAAATCTAATCCAATCACTTTGTCCTAATTCGTAATCCAATCAGCAAAATCTGTCCTTATCTGTCCTAAGCCTTAATCTGAAAAAAAATTTGTTTCTGCAGGTTGACGATTTAGTAGCCGAAGGTATTCTTCACGACTCTGATATGTCAAGTGGAGCTGTGATCAAATCGGGTCGAGTGTTGAAAGTTAACACTGCAATTTTTGAACAGATGTACGTCTCATCATATCAACAAAAATCGGTCGTAGGACAGAAGCGTAAAGATTATAATCTATTTGCGCTTCGTGTCGCCATTATGAAGGCCAATAAGAATTAACTTAACAACAATACGATTCAACTTAAATGTGAAGGCACCTTTGACCCTTCATATACAATTATTCTTTGTAGTTCTTAAATCATTTTTACTCAATTAAATGTAATTTATTATGATGTCACAATAAAGATATGAACTGTCTAGTAGATCATGTTTACACATTAATTTATACATAGTAGAGGCATTGTAAGCTTAGTTTAAAATTATATCAATTGCGTAATTATGGCACGTTGTATACTCCAGCTCTGGGGAATTGTCTCAAATGATGTAAAATAAGTACACCTTACAATTTGCAAGTATATAATGATGTAATAATGACTTTATTGGTGAAAGTTCTACTTTGGAGAGGAGTGAAGCATTGTTATGTACTGTACAGGGTGCAGCTAAATGAACGATCCACATTTTCAAGCGTAATAACTTCTGAACTGTTGAGATATTTCGACGAGATAAAGTGCATGTGAAAGCCAATAAAAGCAACAAACAGGTTATGAATTGTTAATAACCAAAAAATATTACTAATTTAGTTAAAAGAAAAAAAGTTTGCAGAATTTCTGAAAAATAATTTAAAATAAATAGTTTTAACTGTTTATGATCTATTATCTATGTTCCAATGTACCAATTTCTTCCACTTTTGAGTTATTGTCTCACTTCATTTGAGTCATCATCTTCTTCCAAAACACACTAAACTCTGCATGTCTGCTTTGATTGGACAATCTCCTAAAGGATCCAATGAACACTGCTATGTTAAATTCCTAACTGCAGTGATTAAAACTATTTATTTTTCCAGAAATTCTTAACACTGTTTGTCTCCCTTTATTTATTTAAAGTAGCAATACGTTTTGGTTAACAATTCTCACCCAGTTTGCTGCGCTAGCATTGGCTTTCACATGCATTTGATCTCGTTGGAATATCTCAACCTGTTCAGAAGTTGTGAAGGGTCAAATTGAAAATCATTCATTAGGCAGCCCCCTGTATAAGGAAATGACACTTTCAAAAGAGTGAAGTTTCCAAGAAGAGTGTTTGCAGCTTTCCCCTTTGTATCATTATGAAAGTGAAGGGTTAGCAATCAGAATTGAAGATCACTTTATGAAAGTTAACTCTGTTCTCAACTTTCCCATTTCAACAATGAGTACGGAACTTTAAGTTCTACAGAAGTGAATAAATAATTTGTGTAATTGTTCCAAGTGACCTACTAATCCACATTTTACAAAGATTTCCCTTTTAGTTAATATTTTTTTAATTGATGGGACTATAGATTTAAAATTACTTTAATAGGCAGTAGTCAATCTTAAGTTTGAGTTTCTTCAATTTCAAAAATCGGAGCAGGAACCATTGATATACAGCACAGTGATGTATATTGCCAATGTAGCAGCCCGTTCTTCGTTACTCCTTTTCACTATTTTAATTTTGAACTTTGCCCTTGTGAAGAGCCAGGACGTAAGTTATCATCACGCAATTTATGTCGATTATATTTATTGCGCTAACACATTATAGACCAATAGCCTATTCATTTAGCTTGAATTCATAATTTTCTCATTCTTCCGTGAATCCGTTTTCCACGGGTTATTTATGACAATGCATTGAGAAAGCAATAGTGGTTAGTACTGCGTGCTAAAGATTTCAGTGCTTCATGTAAACGTTAAAAATATAAACGATTTGGTAATGTGACCCTTCCAGATGTAATTCGTTCAATCAAATGAATTTTAACTGCTAACCAACGACAAATATTTAATAAATTCTTGTTTTTGCCTCTTCCCATGCAAATTAGGTCAATGATGGGGATCCGGATTCGATGTAAGTGCATGTACAATCTAAATGTCCATATAATAATATTATTCTAACAGTTCTTTAGCTATTTAGGAGCGAACAATGCGATGTTTTATGCAATTTCTAATAAGCAATAAAGTGCAACGTACGCCACACAAGGTCAGCCGCCACGGTAATACCACCACACGAACAACTCAGTATTATCGTGGCGGCTGACCTTGTGTGGCGTTGCACCCTATCAACAAACCTCTCTGTTACGCTTGATAATTTTGGCGGAAATCGAGATATATACAAATCCAATTAATCCAGACATCGGGTATTGTAACGCGCATTGATTAACAATTTTTTATTACGGCAGCATATGAAATGTGAGTCAGCCTAAATAATTTTGACAAAACAAAACTGCAATTGTATGAAATCCATTGTATGAAAGAAAATCTGTTTTATTCCAATCAATCACTTTTTTGAATCTTGTCAAGTCAAGAACACCGAACCTCAAAGTACAAATAATGTATTGCTAGATGAAAGCTCGCACTACACTACTGCACCAAAATAAAGCTGATTTACCTAGTAGTAAGATTAGGGATTCCACTATTGATTGTTTAATGACACGAACGCCGATTGGAAACCTAATTAATTAAATAAAAAACAGACAATCATATCGGAATCGGAAGCAGAGAGATGCGGATGCTGTTTGGTTTCCCAAACCAAACTCAAACGGAAATAAAAGACCTGGCCTAAAGCCTGGCGAAACCAAACCAACCCAAGGAGACAAGGATAAAGAAGGAACAGCCCAAACGCCTGGTGGGACCAAGCCAACCCAAGGAGACAAGGATAAAGAAGGAACAGCCCAAACGCCTGGTGGGACCAAACCAACCCAAGGAGACAAGGATAAAGAAGGGACAGCCCAAACACCTGGCGGGACCAAACCAACCCAAGGAGACAAGGATAAAGAAGGGACAGCCCAAACCCCTGGAGGGACCAAACCAACCCAAGGAGACAAGGATAAAGAAGGGACAGCCCAAACCCCTGGCGGGACCAAACCAAACCAAGGAGACAAGGATAACGAAGGAACAGCCCAAACGCCTGGCGGGACCAAACCAAACCAAGGAGACAAGGATAACGAAGGAACAGCCCAAACGCCTGGCGGGACCAAACCAAACCAAGGAGACAAGGATAACGAAGGAACAGCCCAAACGCCTGACGGGACCAATCCAACCCAAGGAGACAAGGATAATCAACACAGACCTGCCCTAAGGCCAAATGAAGCCGACCAAGCCAAGTATGTATAATATTTTTAACTTTACCAATTGGATAAAAATTGTAAATTAAAGTGTAAATTCTCTTTTTTAATCAGATACCAACACAAGTGTTCAGTCGGAAAGGTATATTCAATGTTTCAAGGGAGATGCATTCCATTCAGAAAAATTGCCTCATCAGGAACAAACATTGGAAAATAATGAATAAGCTTGTCGTATGTGAATAAATTGTTTTAAAGTGATCAACAAGTTTTCAGGTATGTTTTGGTCCAGTATTTCCATTTTGGTCACTGCGGTATAAATATATATAGTAGACTGAATATCTGCAATCATTGCGCTAATAATTAACATTTGACATTTTTTTGGTGTATAATAATAATAATTGTTCATTATTCACCTAATTGTTTTTGGATTTGGATATCCTGTATGCTTCATTTGCCTGACTAATTATTTGTACCTTTGGCTATTAGTAAACATCTTTATATATATTTTGCCAAGAGCCGTCACAAGCTCTCGGTAGTGTCTGCTACTTTAGAAAAGTTTCAGCTTATGTCCCTTGACATTAAAGACATGATTTGATTTGATAAGGCTCATTTCTTAAATATGGTTACATGATCATTGTATTCTGCAGTTGCAATTCAGTATGATTTTTTTGTAGCTGTTTTTCATTCTACTCAATAATAACTTGTCTCAAAATGGAAAACCAAAATAGCATAATACTTGATAATATTTTATGTACATATTTACATATAGTTCTACGTTTTAAGCTACAAGGAAATCCTTCGCCAAGAAACATTTCAATAATAGTCTTTGAAACTCCTGGTATATCATACAATGATAAATATCTACGTGCGTCTAGTCCAATAAACTTCAATACCACACATATATCGTTATCATATTCCTCTGCATAATGCTGTTTAATAGTTTTGATAAAATCTTCATTTTATATCGAAAGATATAATTAATTAAAGAGAGAAAAGAAACACAAAAGTTATGAAATGCATCACAATGTAATTTAACTTCGACGGAGCATTAGTTAGATGTAATACATAGTAAGTATAACAAACTTCATTCTTCGTAATATGAAAACATGACGCAACAAAAACCTATGTGGGATAGTTTGCAATTTGGATTCTATAAAATGAGAAAACTTTAGCTAGTTCCATCCAATGCTTATCTGATCTTTTAATAAATCATTCGTTTTATTTTAGCATATAAGTAAGCAAAGTATTTACTTACACAAGAAAAAGTAGTGTTAACCAATGGAACATTAAATATAAATGGAAAGTTTATTATAAAGTATGTAGATGTACATATCATTGCTGCTTTACTCAATAATTATGTCGGTTAGTGGGCTATGATAGTTATACTCAATTTTTAATACATTCAGGATTGGCGACATAAATATTGAGCTGTAATTATTTCACACTTAATTGTTCTAGTTGGATTCGAGAGATGGTTTGGTTTTGGTGCTCAATAACTCAATGTCCCTCTTTTATTTTCGGCATAACGACTTTATATGCTTACATGGCCTGCCTCCTTCGAAACAAAATTCTTTGAATTGAGAAGTTTGATTGTTGTATAAAGACTTTATAGGTTATTTATCATATAGATATTAGTATATTTCACAACTTTATGCTACGTAATACATACTTAGTAAGTTGTTTATCAGGTTTTTAAATACAAAGTAATTTGATGCTTGAGTAGCAAGAAATGCACAAACAACCTATCGGTAATTGTTATTGTAAGAGCTAAAAGCTATATAAATCAACACATCCACACATTTTAAATAATTTCCCATATTCAGACTCAATATGAATAGATAAGAAATTTAGCACATAATCCACACGTTTTTTACGTTGTGTTACTAAGGACGGGCTGTTTAGAATTTTAGAATACATAAGATAGTGACACTACTATCTACATACAAATTGCAAATATTAGTAGAAAGATTTATAATTCAACCAAAAATAGCAGAATGTTAGCATTTAGATTTGAGTTGTGAATGTTCATTGATTTCCTTCTTTGAATGTCATAGGCAATTCCTGAAGATGCACAATATTAAACTTGAAGCAGTAGTAATATCTTCATTTTTTTGTATTTGTTCTGCAACAAATTATTTTAATAGTGCTGATGAAGACTTGAACCAAAAAATGGAGCCGTTTTATCAATGTCATATTCACATTTTACTTCAAGACAACAAATATAACGAATTTTATCCCTTAACACATCCAGCGACAGTTAAAACTATTGACTACTTAATGCAAAAGACACCAAGTTCTTGGGATACATGGGAAAAATCGAGAAAATTGACCAAAAGAAACTGCCTCGCTTATTTCGTTATTGGTTGGTTTCAGTCAATGGAGGATTCGAAATCATCTACAAAAAATATTCAAAATGCCGCCAGTGCATTTTGGAGCGATTTTTCAGGCTACCATGGAAAGAATTTCTTCAATTTTGACTATTCTTACCTGAATTTTATTACCCACACTACTTCGAATTGGCCGTATTGGTTTCAGGGTTTAACAATACACACAATTAGTTTCCCACAGGTATATTTCCACATTTCAGATACTAGAGAAAAAGAGAGCATTTGTTGGATTTGTCGTAGTGAACAAAAGGAAATTTTCTGTTCAAACGAAAATTTCACGTCCACGTTAAAATTGAATGATTGTCAAACTGTAAATAGTGTGTCAAAAACTGTAAGCGTACCTATGCGAGTTTTGACCATGAATCTACATTCAAAAGCAACACTAGTTTTGGACAATATGTCCGATAAATTGTCATTGGCAGGCTCTAGTACACCAACTATGGAGATATTGTTACTTAAAAATTTGTTGAGAGATTTAAAAAATGTAACTTTGACAAATGATTTAATTAATTTGAAGGCTAACTTGCGTCCTATTGTGTTAATGCTAATTGACTTCTATGAGATGCAAGTAAAATCGTCAGGGTCATTGTTTCTAACTTTAACAGACCACTTCAACTTTATTACTTGTTTTTCTGAATCTAACTTTTATTACTCTGCCCTAGCACAATATTTAAGCCCTTTTGACTACTTTGTTTGGTACTCAATAATTGTTATGATTTTCCTTATTGCTATATTTACTTGTGTACACATCAAAATAAAAGGAGGGATATTTTTGCAAAACCTGTTATTTTTCATGGCTTTTGTATTTGAAAATACAATTCCAGCTCAAGCTGTCTCAAGCAAGAGCAAAATTTTCAAATTGGTAATAATATTTTGGGCTTGGACGGCAATGGTTTTGACATGTTTATACAAAAGTGAAGTAACTGCTCAAATACTGGCCCCGAGAGCACCAAAAGAATTAACCAGTTTTGATCAGGTTGCTGCTATGAATTTATCAGTCTATAACTCTGTAGACGAAAACAGCTTCATTGTTATGCAAAAAACGGACAATCAATTGATAAAACTTTACATAAATGCGAAGTTATTTTTGTTTAAAAATTTGCTTAATAAATATGCCCCAAAAATGACAGCCAGTCCCACAAATCCATTGACTGTCAAAGAAAAGATTTTGCATACACTAAAAGTTAATTTTAAAAGTGACATTAGAATAAATATCTTGAACTTGATACCAGAAGAAGCAATTGAAAACTGTGAATCCTCTGTATTTGTGGACACTACTGGTAATCTGGAAAACATCATTTGGGCACACCCAGAAAAACAAGGACCTTCTAAAATTTGGAGAATGGGAAAAGACAGTTTATTTACTCAAATATCCGGTTGGTCATTAAACAGAATCACAATTATTTCTCAACTGATAAAGAGAAGAATGGCTGTCATAATACACTCTGGACTTTACAATTTTTGGGAGAACCTTTTACGCAGTCATCGAAAGAAAAGTTTGATGGACAATTATAATAAACATTTTAATATCTCTGGCAGGCAATCCGAGATAAAATCCACGTCAATGGATACTAATATAATTATTCCGTTTATTATTTTAACTTTTGGAATGATGTTGGCCGTTGTGTTGCTTCTGTGCGAGCTTTTTGTTTAACTTTATTCGCAACGATTCTAATAAGAATCAAAGTATTATAAAATGTACATAATAGACACAATAATAATATTCTCAATTATTACGCAGTAACTTAAATTTAGACATAGAAGAAGTGTGTCGTTTTAAATGAAAACACATTGTCAATTTTTTTTAAATAAAAGGTTATTCGAGTATAATATACATTCCAAACATTTACATTTACAAGCTGTTCCCTAAAAACAAATAGCAATGACAATAACTTTGCGATGGGGAATATTCCTGATTGATGGTGGGTGCATGATTGCTAATTCCCAAATTTTTAGCTGGGATCCGTGTAAATAGTAAATAATTTGATACTGTTACCCAAGTTTGGGTAGCAAGTCATAATTAAATGAATTCCAACGATGTTGCATAAAATTGCTGCATCTTTTATTGACTGTAAAACTTGATGATGTAAAATCTAAGTCAATTACCGAACCCGATCAGTTTTAATGCTCCGTTACATTTGATGCTTCGTATTATTAGAACTGCTATATTTAAAAATTTCAATGAACCTGAGGAAATTTCTGCCTGACTGGCTTACCGTATTTGTCTGGGAATTGAGATGCCCCAGCCCCAGATTCCACTACTAGACTTAAAGTAATCCTAACGGATCCCGGAAACTTGACAACCAAAACTTCACAACCGGGGGTAGTGAAGCTTCACAACCAGAGAGTGAATCTTCACA
>JAAAYG020070015.1:17672-39316 GCA_009936455.2 Tomocerus minor
GCTTTCCTTGATTAATAATCCAAATTTATAATATAGTAATACAATAATACAAACTTAGTAGAGAGAGAGAGAGAGAGTATTAATGAGAGAAGATGTTTCTTGCTCGTGAACAATAGTCGACAGACAATAGGAGCAGGTATCTACAAGTATAAACACACCGTGTTTCACCCTTCTCTGTTAAATCAGTAGAAACTTTCCATTCCTTATCCCTTTTCTCCGCTCATTCATTCCTGAAAGCACTCAAGTGTAAAAAATGAGATGGGAGTAAAAGATCTATCTTGATCTATTTTGTTCTCCTATTGGATTTTCTCCCAATTCCATCTACCCACAGCTCATTCCTCAAACGACAGCTCGAAATTCGATGTGCCTGAGAAAAGTCGACTATTTCTACACTTATTACATTATTTGCTTCTTTTGTACTATCAAGTGTGTAGGTACAGATAGCTGTAGCCGGAATCCAAATCCCGTGCTAGCAAAGCATTCTGCTAACATTTCAATAAGAGAGCGTGCAGGGAGCTAAAGACAGATCCCCTATTCTAAAGATTCTAAAGTAAAGATTTGCCTTGTTCAGATTAGATCAGTTTAACCAAGTGAAGTAAAGAGTTGCCCTCCCGTTAAAGAATACTGCATATCCATACTAATAGGAAGCTCTATATTATTGTACAACAGCTTAGAGCATAGATAGATTCCCTAGCACAATTTCCTCTTACATAATAGCTACACTCTCACAGTGCATTGTGTCTGTAGTAGTAGGTAGGACTAAGTGGAAGATTCTTCCAGTGTCGACTCTTTTCACGTCTATTCTTATCCTCCTCAATTTAATTACCTAAACTTAAGCTACTACTATGTACGTTATGGTTTCACAGTTCAAACATGACTACATCTACACACATAGGACTTGCATATACTTTTCTCTATTTACTCATTTGTATGCTTTCACTTCAATTCAATTTACGTATAGTGTCTATATATAACTGCTACATAAGTGCTTATAATGTAACTTTTTCGAGTTTATAAGATATAGGGTGTGTGGGATATATGTATATATTTTCGATGGTAGTTTACAGTTGGAAGAGTAGCCTTTTATTGCATTCCTTTCCTCTCAATTTAACACCCCTTCCTTCCTTCCTACTTTCGTTTTCGCTTCTAAAGTGTGTTCTCTTCCTCGAGTCTCGTCTAACCTTTGCTTAAATACTTTCCTTGCATTAGATCATGTCTAGGTTAGCCTAACACCCAGAAGGTTACATCTTAAATTACTCTTTTCTCATAATCCAATGCAGACTAACTGCGTAAAGCCTAATACAGGAAGACTACTAATAGATTCACTTAAACTCCATGCCTCGTGCATGCGAAAGGAAGTTGACTAGGACTTCTTCCTCCTCCTCTGCACACAAAGCGCATAACTATTTTCTATTATACAAGCTGATACATAGTATTAACTTCTCACGCATAAATTATAATACAATAATGCACGGGGCAGAGGGAGTATAAGAAAGGGCTCTGATATGCAGAGCTAAATAATTCCTGTGCTTAATTGAGAGAAAAGCAAGTCTCCCAAGAGGATTCCCAATACATCATGATAAAGTTTTCCCCCTTCTTTTTGACTTTTTTCCGTTTCGTGTCATTTCCACTTCTAATGTTTCCTCTCTGTATAGCTTTAGTGAAATCAGCATAAATCCGGCCGGTATGTCATATATCCTCTAAAAAAAATCATCATTTATTAATATATTTTAGGCAAGACAGGCTAATGAAGAAAATAGGATGTGGCCCCATTAGAATGTATCTATTACGTAGCATTATATTGTCTCCGTATTGTATTGACAGGCCATTAGAATTTCAAGAACAATGCCAAGCATGGCTCTGTCATCAAGTTTAACTGCCAGTAACCAGAATCAAGAGGATATCTTAACTGTCAGAAGGGAAATCAAGTGCTCTTGCTAAACGACTGCGGTCCCTTTATACAAAAACTAAAATGATGAAAATAATAAAGTGGCCATGATTGTTGTCACGGAATACTATCTTAACGTTAAAGTTAATAACGAACCTATGTGCATGCTCACAAAGAATGGAATAGCGAGCAATTTCCCTTTCTTACTCGCGGAAATATAAAAGAAAATTAAAGATAGCATAGGAAGTCTGTATTATGTAGTGGATATGAACAGGAATATTATAATGGGGTTCCAACATTTTCAAAATATTGGATTTTCGCAGATCAAAAGAATATGAGAAGTGGGCACTCTGCCTTTGACTTGTTTTCTTGCCGCTCCGCCTCTTCAACATTGAACAAGAGCTATCAAGGAAAATTAGAGAAGTGCACCGCGCCTAAACTTAAGCCTTCCTAGCTACTTACATTGATTTAGATTGTAGTAGTATGCATAGTAGTTGTAGTAGTAGAGATGGGCACAGAAAATTTTTTCGTCAGGATTAAATGCTGGATACCTACTTGTAGTTTCATAAGCAGACTATAGTACTTAAAAATGTAAAACTTCATCGCTCTCTTAAGTAAAGAACTCAAATTTGAGAGTCAGTTGAGTTACATAATAAGGTATCTTATTCAAGGAGAAAACTATTATACATGCTAACATAGGAAGTTTCCCTTAAAATAGCTTAATTTAACTTTTGGTTCAACTCCAACTTTAATATCTACCTCTAACTTTAGTTCATACGCAATTTTTATGTTCTATCTCTTTGCAGACTCATTTTATAAGTCACGTCGTCTTTTTTGAAACACTACACGGAGTCCTTATACAGTTTGACTCATACTATAACCAAGCAATTTTGTAGAGAGAGACACACTTTTGTCGTGTCAGGTTGAACTCAGATTAAGCTATAGCATGTATTATTACACAACCTCCTGATTTTCTTTCTACTATTATTGGCAGGGCTGTGGGAATATATAAAATATATAAAGCATGGTTTGTGATTGCCGAGTTGTCTTCTCTCTTCTATTCTTGGAAAGTTCTATTGAATTCGGCTTGTCACACAAATGCAAATGAATCTACTTAAGACAAGTGGAAGAGTTGGGTGAAAGAAGAAAGACACAGAGTTTCTATTGTGTTGACACAGTATGTTATGTACTACGCTACTCTTTAGACTTCCTCTCCCTGCATCTATTTACTGATACAAGAGAAAAGCTTTGCAGACTTTCTCTGAGAGAGCAGAGCCGTGGCTAAGACTCCATCTCCTACTCCTCTTCCCTTTTCCTCCTATCTACTTACTTATTAGACACACTCTGTACTTTCTGCATTCAGCCTGCAACTTCAATTCTATTGCTTCCCTCAGCTTTTTCTCATTCAGAATTTCACTCTTCCACTTCATGCTCAGTATCAACGCATATAAGGCACACTATGACTTTACTTCCCTTGACTGCATTTACCTATTGTATTTGACAAACCAGACACTTTTTATCTTCATTTCTCAGAACATTTATTGCACAAAATTTACAAGCGAATATGTTAAACGAGTAGCTATCAACCTAGCCAATTTACTTTCCTCTACTTACACAACAAATATCTGGTTCTGTTCTAAATACTAACTAGCTTGATTGTCAATAAAACAACACAATTACTACGTATATGCATGACGGGAATGAACTTTCAAATCACAGAAATAATCTATTCAAAGGAAAAGTAGAGTAGAGATGCATTTACTTACCAAAAACAATCATCCGGGCTGCTTCGTATGCATCACCTATATCACACAAATAACAATAGAATTATTATTCAATGAGAACAAAGATAATTCAAGTCTCCTGTAATCAGCTCTCTACATTTTCAATTTCATTACCTGCAAAAGTGGAGACTCGACAAATCCAGTCACCTGAAAAAACAATAGCAAAATCAGTGCAACCATAGAAGATAGAATGCACTTTGTTTCACACGCTTTTGTTTAGAGAGCATCAAAGTTTTTACAACTTGCCATTAGCTTTGATAGTTTTTGATTTGCTAAAACAGCACTTACTACCTATTGCCCACATTTACATGGTTTCAAATTATTGCTTTATTTAAAAAAAATTGACTAAATTATCTATAGAATAGGCAGCTACACATTTTAACACGGTTACAGGCTTAAAAATATAATGTTTATTTAAATAACACAATCAGGCCATAATTAATTCAAGTCTGGAAACACGTTATATCTTTATAGATTATATTGTCCATGTGTCTACGTAGGTGGGCTATGTCTACTTAGGCTACCTAGCAGTTTACAATTGTGGCCCGAAATATTATTCAATAATAATATTATTATATTGTTAGTGAGGAGAACCTGATTGATACAGGTAGAAAATGAAACCCTGGCAGAAACCAAATGCATCTATTTATAAAATGTAGCTATATATTGTAGTAAATGTATATGTATTGTATAATGTATCTCGTTGGCTTACTAAGGTTAAAGGAGAAACGGTTGATTTTAGTACTTATGAATTACGTCGAAGAGATAAGTCTTTATAGCCGGGGACTGCTTTTTAGCTCTCTTGATAATTTGCATGAGGAATGGAACAAATGGGGAAATAGGATTTAATTCTTGGCTTTGTGATGTACGTACGTGACTTTAGGGCAAGAGTTTTTATTTAGAGATAGGGTTAGACTGCACAGGGTGTTGAAAATCCTGATAGTATTTTATGTTGCAGGAAGTTGAGATAGATGAAAAATTAAGGATTTCATATATCAACTCATAAATCTATAAAACTCGTTGTCAGCAAGAAATTTCCAATAAAATGTAAAGTGCCCCAGTGTAAGTTACGTCTCATAAAATATTTATTATGTGCTTTTTATCAATAAAATCCTTTAATAAAGGTTCTTAGACCTTTGAGTATACATTCTACAATCAACAATAATATATGTAGAGATACGAACTTGTGCATACGTGATATTCAAATCTACAGAGATATGTCGTAGATCCTGGGATTTTTTTGTGGGGAACAGATAGTTGATAGTTGGAGTATATTTTATGATAGGAAGAGAAATGCTGAATTGAATGTCGGCTCAAGGTTCAGCGAATGATAGAATTGAACTGAATAGGAAATGAGATTTGAAGACAAGGAACCTACTCACAAACTACATACGTAATTCCCCGTCATGTGTGTGTAGAACAAAGTTTGTGAGTATGTAGCAGAAAGGAGCCCTAATAATATGCTCGGTTCTAAGTAGATCGAGCATCAGTAAATAAGGTAGGATTTGAAAATGTTGAATTAGTGGGTGACATACCGCTGAGCTCGACAGAAGGACGAATGATATTGAGAGCCCGGTACATCTTGTACTTATCGTCATCGGCTTTGTATTCCAAGTTGAGTTTTCCTCGTAGCAATCCGAGATCTTGAGGCTTCTGATTAGGAATCCATTGGTAGACTGGAGACTCTTGTTTGTTGAAGAACCACTTAACGACAAGACCGGGTTTCTCGTGTTCTTCAATGCTGTAGTCACAGTCGAGTATCACGAATTCTTCCGTGCCATTTTTGATGATTGGAGGAACTTTGAGGTCGTTGATATGCACCCCAGTCACTCCTACAAACAACCAAACAAAGAGTCAACACACAATCACTCAAATCAAGAGCTGAATACACGCCTTTATTTGCATAACTGCAACTGATATCCTTAACTGAACTCAACTGGCACATCCTTCCTTTCTATCATTCTTAACTTTGTACATCGCAACAATATCACATTCTGTATCATCCCGAATCAAATTCAACATAAGTACACAGCAAACATTTCTGTGACGGAAGTCTAATGTCGACTCGATACCATACTGGAGTATCCCACATGGAAAAAACTCCTTTCACCATTTACTACACAAAGCAAATTACTATTTGCCCAAGAAATTTTCTTTTCTATGTAGCTATTATATACTCAACAAAGATAAAATAATGTTATTTCCTTCCTATTTCTATATACCCCTAAAGTATTGTATACAGAGAAAAATAAATAGAAGCATCATAATACACCCGTCTCAATTTACATTCCCTTTCTGAGCATGTCCTATAGTTTATTTTTCCAAGATTATAATTCAGTAATAGAATCCATGGGATTCCTAACTTAATAATGTTATGTATATATGATGCATTTAAGAATTCAAAGCTCAATAAAAGCATATCCATGAGAGTCCCAATGTTTACCATGTGTGAAGATGATGCAAAGCATTGTATGGTGTGGATGTGTGTTTCAGGATATTATTCTATAGTATCTTCAATCCCTCTCACACCCTCACATCCCATCTCACTGAAGTCCTACACAATATTTTATAGCTGTGAATTATAGAGGAGGCAGTTGGCCATGTCAACTCATAACAGTCACACTTAGAAAATATATTGAAGGAGCGTATATGCACCTAGCTACATTTATGAATTAGAGACACAGTCTATCTGTATATTTAAGTGGAGCATATATGCACTTATATGCAGATAGACAGAGAGAGAGAGAGATAGAGAAGAGTGCGAAGCAAAGCAGCGTCAGCGTTCGACTTTCAAGAATGGGAACAGAAGAGTCACATAGACAGAAGAGTCATCCGTCCGTTGGCTCAATAGTTTGCACTCTAGGAAAAGAGGCTTTCACATCAGATCAGCAAAAAGACGTTCCCTCTTTTAAGTCTCACACACTCATGAGTTGTGTGTATGAGTTGTAGTATGTAATAGAAGCACATACATAGTAGTAGTAGGACATTAGATAGATAGGGATAGCAAACAGAGGAGCTCTCATTTCTTTCCGTTGTCAGAGATTTTCTATTTTATTCCTCCTTGTGTGATATTGCTCATGTCATTCCATTTTTCCTCCGAGAGATTACATAACAGAGTGAAGGTATGAAATGAGATGAGGCATAAAGGTATGTAGTAATGTAGTATGAGGTAGAGACATAGATTTACTTAGACACATGTCTATTGTACTAGCTAGTAGCTACAAAATACATCTGTATCCCTCCGTCCTCGTACATTCCATGCATAAAGCATAGAAAATCTATAACCAACCACGACAGATACCCACTATAGAGGTGCATATTTATATATGGGCAGATTTTTATTACCTACAATTCAGCGTCGCGGTGTAACTGGTTCACAGAGAGAGAGAGAGAGAGAGTTGAATTGAACTTACAGTTCACAGAAAGATCAGAACTCAACCAAAAGGTTGAAAGAAATAAAGAAAACTGCCTTTGATAGGAATGAATGTGAATGGCATCGAATGCAATGTGATAGGGTTAAAGCTTTAGTCAAGTCAAAAAGGCAGAAAAGTGCTTTAGTAGATCAGAAGAAGAGAAGGGATCTCCAGTTTCAACTTGAAATACTTCCACGACACCACAGCAGCCATTTCTTCCACTACACTCCGCGAGACTGCCTTCAGTCTTTCTTATCTTCCGAATTTCCGTCTCTCAATCTTTATCCATTTTATTCGTACACACACACACACTACTATTCACCAGCATTCGCATCCCAGACAGATAATACAAGTGCTAGTGCAGTGCAGTGCACTAAATTTCCATTTCGTATTCTAGCTACCTACACAAGTAAATATAAAAGAGAGAAGTAGAGGAAACACCTATATAACCACACGCCACTACCACTGCCATTTCCTCTAATCTATATCTCTCTGCAATACTTTTCCAGGATTTGTTCAGTTGTGTAAGTAGATATGTGTGTATTGCATTGAGAAAGTATTAGCTCCATCCCCCAAACTCACTCTCGCTCACTCACTCCGCTAAAATATACAAAACTGTATGTAAAACTGATTTGTGCATGTGCTATCCGCGTAAGTAAGTAAGCCTTTGCATTCAAAGTGCTCAATATCAGCTCGTCTATCATTGTCTTCCTCACAGTCTATCTCGATCTGTATCTTCACAACAGAACAAAACAAGACAAACTTCAACTTACTTCCAAATACACAGAGCCGTTTCCTTTCCTCTAGTGTCCTACAATAAAATGACTTTTCTATCTTCCTCCATCTAAACCTATCCACGAGATACGTGTTTCATTTTGCATTCACCTCTTCATTCATTTGGATAGATTTTCTACCTACCCCTTCCTCCATAGCCACATAATACATAAATGCTTAGAAAGAAAGATCTTAAGCTACCTCCTACCATTTTTCCACTCTCTTCCTACAGTTATAAATTGTTTAGCCATTTTTTATTTACAATAGTAGAAAAATTTCAACCTGAAATATATATGCTATAGAATTGCAATGAAAGTTTTTAATTTTTTATAAAGTAGTTTATATTAGTTCCGATAGAAAGCTGGTTTTTAGCCAGAAGATCCCAGATAACTTGCAAAAGGCTAGAGATAGAAGAAGATAGAATTAAATTCAGTAATATTGAGACTGAAAGTAAGTAGGGGAAAAATGAATAGCAAGTAGTGTAAGCGAGATTGAAACTTAGGAAAAACCAGCATAATATTCTAAATGGAAGAGAAAGCTACTAATCCAATCTCTCTAATAAAGATAAAGTTTTTAAGCTAAGTAATCCAAACTGAACTGAAATGAACTAAAGACGTCTTCGTCCCACTTTTAGTAGCGTTGGACGATGCTCAGTAAAAGAAGCTGTAGAAATGGAATAGGCTATGGCAGATAGGAGAGTGAAAGTGAAGATATGTAAGATACTAAGTCCAGCCACGGCAGAATAGGAACTCCCACTTGAGTGCTATTACTTTACATTAGATTATTAGAGAAAATGCTTTCTACTCATTTCTGTAGAACAAAAAATGATTATGCACCCGCATAAACTCTTCGAACGGCTACACTCAACTACTTTCACCAACTGTTTTAGCTCGGCAGTCGACTCTTGTGAAAGGAGCCCAACTTTCAACTAAACTCGACATTAGAGAACACAATGCTCTCGTTGCTCTGTCTATTTTTCCTTTAAAAAATTAGGTCGTTCCATTCCATCCTCTCTTCCCATTTCAACATTTCCATTAATTTTTATGGAAAAGAAAGAGAAAAGACTGACGGTTGGACTATTTATATAGAAAGCAATGTTTTCAGCATGCAGACATAACATTTGTTCTTGGCTAATGGTGGCGTAGAATGGTTTCGTGTGGGTAGTAGTGGAGCCTCATAACAATACAAAACCCAACACAACAACAACAGCACTACTCTAGCAGATAAATGCTGTACAACCAACACACATGCACCTAGATTCAACAAAATATTCTAAACATTTTTCCTAAACAATGCACTACAAGTTGTTTACAACTTAAATAGCATGTCATGCCAAACATCTATGGATACTTCCTATCTCACTCTCTCTTCTTTTACAATCCATTCCATCTTATATCTTCTATTTTGGCTCACTCTCCAAATAATATTGAAGTAGCGGCTAGAAAACACTATAATAAATAGGATGTAGCTAAGTGATAGTCTAATATAATATAATGTGGCACATTCATGGCACTAACATAAATATATAACATTGTAGTATTAGAGAATGATGAAGAACGCCGAACGGTCATAGAGACATCAACTACCACTGACAATATCACTAAAATAAGAGGAAATTCTTTAGATTAAAGTTGAGCCGTGGGATATTAGACAGAGATGACACATATATAATGGCATGTATGTATTAGGAGAAGTGACAAGAGAAAGTAGTGAAAGGCAGAGAGAGAGAGTGGAGCGGAGTCAAGAAAGTCAAGTCGAAGGATATGGACAGCTTGAAAACAGTCTCTAGACATTGTAATGACATTCATGTTAAATTGACAATGCTTTGAGGGAAAGTGAATCATAGTTTAGGCCTTAGCCACCGCCAGGATCGGAAAGGAGCTTTAGTCGAGCGAGCGAGCATATGAAAAAGCAAACGATCCAATTCAACTAGATCAGATCAGTTTCCCTATTATAATATACCTATTACTGTTACAAGCAATAATATAGTCCCATAACGTCAGATTACATTGGCATCGTCTCATCTACGTAACTCAACTTCCTCCAGCTTGACTAAACACAAATATTATCTACACAGCAGAATACCCGGGCCGCCCCACTTCCTCTAAACCACGCAACACGCCACACGTTTCATCTTTTCCTTTGTCCTCGTCTAGAAAGCCAGCGGTATTTGAAGGACGTCGTCCGATAGTGTCTAAAACATCTCTTCGAATCCACCTAACGCTCCCTTCACCAGAAACAACAATTTATGCTCCTATAAAGTAGGGACCCATGTACCTTCTCCATCCAATTTACTCTATTTACATATTACCATGTAATATGCAATTCAACTTTACAGTTGACAAATTTCAACTTTACAGGCCTACAAGGCTCTTTCTATAAAGTCGATATTGTTTCAGAGAGGTGCCTTAAATGATTCCCAACTCCCAAACAGACATCTCACAACACCAATTTCTTAGAATACTATAGCCTCATTAAAATTAATTACAAATGAAATAATAGCAGAAAGTCTCAAGCCTCTCTTTACAATTTATGTCCACTGTTTTATGAAGTAATTTTCTAGTAGTGCCTCTTCGAGCTATACACTTTTGTCATTCAGCTCCGTTCAAATCACACATTACAGTATAAATGTCTTGTAACCTAACTATATTATCTATATAGGCAACAATTTAGAGTATCAACGCTATTATATTGTCAGAACAAGTTTTGCATGTTGCAAAATACATAAAATCTTTCTCTCTCTCTCTATATGCACAGAATAATATAGCTCTAGTGTATCTAAAAGTAAATAAGAATATCTAGGTGAATGAGTGTCATGTCTTATCGAAGTGTCCTTAGACACAGAAGCCATTCTGCTAAGGACATAAGTGCAGGATCTATAGATGCATATAACATAGTCTTTCATTTAGTAGATAAAGAAAGCTATTCTAAAATAGGATAACATAACCATTGGAGACATCTGAGTAAACCGTTGTGGCGGAAGTGTCTTTGTGCATAGGAGCTTTGTGTGGTGCTATGGGATGTTATCTGGGACATAACATAATGCTGGCGGAATTCCGATGTTATGGAGCAACATTTTCAATGACAAACGAGTCCAATTCCAAGCCTGGCTTCTCTACCCTTCCTTACAACATAAATACATCCACAGAGAGAGAGAGAGAGAGAGATAGCTACGTAGCTACCTACCTAGCCTATGAATGCTACAATGCCTCTAATCGTAACTAACAGAGCCATGTGCATCTATCCTCAAATACTTCATCCATATACTACTGTATTATCTCGTATATGTCCATACTTTAGTTACTGTAGAAAGAAGCCATTCAAAACTTAGCGTACTCTTCTAGGAGTCGTACTCGTACTCCACTAGTGCTAACTTAACATACAGTACACTTACTCCGTCAGTACAGTTGACTTGACTCTCTCTATCGCAGAAAGAGATAGGAAAGGACAGAGGCAAGTCAGGAGTGCCATTCTATGGACCCGCTGTGACTTCCCTTTCCTCCAGCAACACTTCTACTCCAAAGCCTAGCATTTCTCTTTTGCAACTATGTACGTGTATGTTGAGCTGGAACAGAGTCTTTTAGCTTTACACAAGAGATACATAGATAGTTACACATAGAATAATAACATAACATACATTTACCATATCTCTATTTTACGCTATACTGATAGAGTATTTATATATTACGGCTCTCTCTCTCTCTGCTATGCCATTCTGTCTGCTTTTCAACTATCAACTATCTTTACATGAAAGTACATAATAGAAAGCCATGCTGGTTTCGTTTGACTTCCTTTCCCTTACAAACAACCAAGCCTAACCAAAGTAAACCACCAAACCCATATAATTTGTGTAGTCTTCTTGTGCGTATACTGAGGTTATAAATCTACGTACTATATCAGACACTTTCTAACTATGTATAGTCTTGTGATGTGAAATGTAAAAGATACATTTTTACAATGCTCAAGCGTGAGAGTGGGTGTCAGTGAAAGATATGTGCTCCTTGTTCAATGCTCCCAAGTTGTATGTACACACTTTTAGTAGACAGAGAGGCCAAAAAAAAAGAGAGCTAACAGGGTAGGCAAGGCATGGAACGAAAAGGAATTGTTCCACAAACTCTTTCAGAGAGATATATGCACATACAGAGAATTGTGGGGCTAAACGAGCAAAGGAATGTATCATTCTCAGATGTAGATATGAGTTCATATAGTGCATATAGGCGTGAGATTTGTTTTTGCCAAATATCACAAGTGCATACACAAGTATTGAAAAGAAAAGGAGAAAATCTGTGCGGAAGGGTTGAGTCCGTTTCCGATTCTTTCGTCTCGGTACGTTCGTTTTAGAGAGGGCGAGGAGCTGAGCCAACTGAAAACTAAGCAAAGCAGTGCATCGTAACGTCCCATAATGTGTACATATCTATAGAACGGATGGCAAAGCCGTTGAACGCATTCGGGCGTTCACTTTCACAGTTAGACTTGAACTTAGAGTCGAACGCTCTCCTTCCTTCCACCATTCTGTGACGTGTGCATCTAAGTACCTACAAATGCATGTATGTAGATGTACTTGAATTTTTTTTATATATTGAACTCCTAAGAATCTAGCAATTTGCATTCGAAACCAAAATCAAATTCGACAAAGTGTATAGCAAGTTTTCTTAGGATCAAAGTTCAATGCTGTCTACTGAAAACGCACACAAACAGACAATTTCCCCTCTCGGAATCCTTTCTTTCACTCTCACCTAAAAGACAAAAGAATGTAGGTACTAAGTTAGAATGTAACTTGTGCGGAGTGCTTTGGTTTTCACATCTAGTTATATAGTATACATCTTTAGTTTTGTGCATAGGGTTTTGTTGGCTGATGTTATGCAGTGCAATAAGTACACAGAGTAGTACAATGCACTCAACTCCACTTCAGAGAAGTTGGATTGGCTAACAAGGAGATGTGTATTGTCGGTTGGCACTATGTCCTTCCTATAGATGTGAACTAGTTTCACTGTTATAACAAAATGTAACTGAATGTAGATATGAATTGTTTGCAGTATTTATCCGCATGTGTATATATAGAGGACATGAGAGTATTAGAAGTTACAATTAGTTTAGCGTAGGATTGTATTGCATTGGCCATAGTGGAGAGGAACTAGTGCTGGCAAATGGCAAAAGTATTCAAATGTTATGGCTTGACTAAGTCGAAATTATGTGAACTTGGTTATTTGTGGCCTGGCGGCCTCCTTTGCTACTACACTACTCCTCTATGCTATTTTCTCTACAAAATATTATCACACAACTGAGTTTCCTTCCCTATACACCAAAACATGTCTGCACTGAACTTACTTGGATTAACTTTAGCTCAGGAAGGGTCATATACATATAAAAGAGAGTCAACTAGTGTGCTATCCATAATGTGTGTAAATATATGCTCGCTGATATTACGATAACATTTAAATATTTACATATATATAGGAGAGAGGTTCCGGTAGTTATTTAGGAGGTGGATGCCAAAATTGCTTCCTTACTTAGTGTGTTGTCTGTATAGAGGCACTAAGTATTAATAAGTAGGTATATAAATAAAATTGTTTCTAAACAAGTGAATATTCAGTTAAATCCCAGCGACTAACTTTCAGAGAAGGAGAGAGGGAGGAAGAGAAGGAGGAAAGGCAAGTCAATGTAAAAGGGAAAAGGGGAGCAAATTAGTGTAACGCGAATAAAATAGGATGATGGGGTAAACACTGGCTTATATCTCCGCACTTGCCTTGCCCCTAGTCAACCAGTGCAAAACAATCAAAATGAACCTTTTATATACTGCTAGTAGGCACTAGTGAACTCAACTGCTTAACTCGGAAAAAGCTATTGCACCAAAAGCCAAACTAGGCAGGCAAGACGGAAATTACATGGAGGAGGATGCAGTTGAGTTAGGAGTTCACATTCAACTATAAAACAAGTGTGGCCTTCGTTGTAGACTCCGTTATGTAGGAATTAGGCTCGGTTGGGGTGAAATCTTGAAATAAGAGACGGGAAGGAGGAGACAAATAATGGATGGAGGAAACACTTCGTGAAAAGTGAGAGGAGAAAATTTCCCGTACAAAAATGAAACAATTATCACCCCATAATTTCTCAATGAACATTCCTTTAGTTGACTAAAAGTCAAGTCGACTTTTCCAGTTAATACTCCCTACGTTTCCTCTGACTTGCTTTCTCATTAAAACATTGCTGTCCCACTTCATTCCACTCCCCTAACTATTCTATAGTAAATATATATATACTCACAGGATTTTCTTCCCCACTTCTAAATCCACACAATTCTTCAATACAACTTAGTACAACTTAGTACAGACTGTGTAAAATATCAAAGCATAGAGGAAGTTAAGAATGAATCTTTTTCTAGTTGCTTTGTTCACTGAGCGAACAATTAGTAGCGATTAAGGAAAGTTGAGTTGACTAACTTGACTTGAATTCATCCTAAACTATTCAACACTTGAGTAAAAACACATTTGCATTAAGCCAAGTCTAATTTCTAATCTGTGACTTCCTCTTCATAGTTTGTTGTAGTTGTAATAGTCATCAGAGGCAGGATATTATACAACACTCACATTTATATGTATATTTACATCATAAATAAAAGGATTCACTTAGTATACTGAGAAAGAAAATTATGTGAAGGTTTTACGTATTCACTTATGTAGTACATCCAAATGTATTTTACTAAACACAGAAGTAACTAGAGTAGAAAAGAGAGTGCTATCATTTACCTTTAAACTGCTAAATAGATTAAAGTTCAAACTAGAGCATTAAATAAGCATACATTTGCAGAAATCTCTCTCATTAAAAGAGAGAGGAAAAGAAAGGAGAATGTAAAGTGGAAGTAAAAGTATATTAGGTACATAAAGCAAATGTAAGTAAAAGAACTGAGTTATAAATGCTCTCTCTACTTGTTAGACATCTATAGTAATATTATACAGGGTTACTATAGGCAGAGTTGGCCATTGTACTTATGTAATGTTTCTTCCCAAGCTCGAGTAAATGGCAAAGTGTAGACATTTGCCAAAAGTTTTTTCCCGCTGCTTTTCATTACAATTCATTTTATTTGAGTCCCGGACGGAACCTTTTCACCATTTCATGACTCCAACTCAAAACGCACATTTCCGCTGTATTTCATGCATACAATTTCAAGTGACTAAAGTTGGCTATAGCCATGCACATGTACTTCAAATATATACTCCCTGAATGACAAAAGACGGGGACGGGAAGGGAAGACAAGTGCTGGAAGAGAAGAGTCGACGACAAAAACCGAAAATAGTTTTAGCCAACAGAGTCAACGTAAGTTTAACTTCCAGTCTTACACTTTCCCTTTAGTTGACTTGGCTTCACTTTGTTTCACAGAACGGAGCAAAAGGAGAGGATGAGATGAGAATGAGTAATACCTACATAATGTATATATATAAAGAGAGAAGTGAAAGTGCATTGGACTACATTACGCAAGGACAATAGATTGTTTCCTCGCGGCGGCACGATCAGTCCTACTAGACGACATTCAAATAGATCTGTACAGAGAGAGAGAGAGAGAGAGAGTACGTAGGATAGTGTAGGAGTTTATTGATGAGGAGAAAAACTAAACTGGCGGCTTGTCTTTCCCTCTTCCAACTCAAGAGAAAAGCAAAGAATGAAGCTAGCAAGTAGCACTATATAAATTTATGTAGCCATATATAGTAAAGATACACAGTGGGACAGAGATAGTAAATTTGTAGCAAGGAGCAGTTCTAGAAAAGACAAGGGAAAGGGAAGGAACATTCGAAGGACAACTTAACGTATACAACACAATCTTGAAGAAGAAAGTTCGATGAAAGTCGTGTCGCGTCTTATCCAGTCTTTAGGTAACTTTCCTCAGGCTATTAACCACCAAATCTATCCTTCTCAGCCTATTTCTCAGCAAAAACATACATTTAGCCATGATAACGGATGGATATAGAGAGGACGTATGTATATTACATATGTTCATAAGCAACACTAAAAACATTATAGGGCACTGTAAAAATGCTCACCTACAGACATTGCATTGTTCCTTGTACTACATTCACGCTATGCTACAAGCTCCGACTGACTTACGTTTACGTCTACAATCTTCTACAACAATATACATCCAACTTCATAGTTAGGAAAGGAAAAGATATCTAAGACGCAACATACACACAGTTTAACTCTCCACATCATATACACATACATCTTCCCATGCTTGGCAATCGTTTGACTCTCTTTCTTTTCCCTAGTTTCGCGCCCTGTTACCCTAACACATGTACTATCATTGAAATAGAGAGCCTTTCCCTACTACGCATCCTATTTATAGTTTCGTACGTAGCTATAGCACTATGTCTATATAAACGCATACATCTATCTACTCCTTGTCTATTACACACAAGACAAGACAGGACAGACTCATCTCTTTTCTTTCTTCTATTGCCTTTTCTCCAGAATTGCCTATTTTTTGTTGACTGGAGTTTTTTCTCTTGCCCATACTACAGTTTACTTGATTTGACTTACATAGATGCTCGTATGTGCAATGTCTATGTATTTTTTCTGTATAAGTCTAATACTTGTGCTCCATCATCCTGTTTTATCAAGGTACCTTGCTAAATATAAATGGCAAAATGAATAGTGTCTTAACCTAGAATTGAAAACGATTCTCGTACGGTCTGATGTATCTTTGTATATGTACCTTTGTTTTAGATGTGAATTACAACACAGGATTTTTTCCCCTACAACAAATTTCCTCAATTTCCTCTGTTGCAAAAATGCTTAATGAATCACTCAAACTCTATACGCGACAATAAAACTAGGCTGATGAAAACGCTTCCAATGCAATGAAAAGAATATTATACCCAGCTGCTTTAGGTTGTTGATAATTTAATAATATATCTAATGAAATTGAAGAAACAGAAAAACTGTAAACCGGATGATAATATTATAGTGCGTCAAATGTATCGTATAATAATAATACGTGTAGGTCAGGTATATCGTATCTAACGTATCGTATTTAAAGTAGCATTTTTCGTAAAAATGAATAATATACATCGTACTGTCAGTAAAACTATCAGTTGGTAGTTGAGTTTAAGAGAGAAGCGATGGTTGGGCTTGCTCTGAGTTGACTCGGCTGACTAGCATATCGTCGGAAATGTCACAGTCATTAAATTCAGTTCACATAGGGTAAGACGTAGTTAATTCTCTAGAGAAATTTGTGTGGATAGTTACATTCTGCAGGGAAACTAGCTTCAGCGACAATTTTCCTATGTAGTACGGATGAATAGATATAAAAGTAAAAGTTCCATTGCCTTCAGTTAAGATAGAGGCGTAGCATTATATACCCACGTTGCGTTACTTGTGTCCTATTGTACCGTTGTTGGTGTTGTTCGTTTAATGGGCATATCCGAATTTCTGCGAACTACATAACGGTATTACTACACAGTTTTACAGCTTCCAGGAATATTGTAATATAAAATCAAGCATAGTGTCTCTCCACTACTTAGAAATAATCTTATATTACAGCTAAACACATACATATTACATGTATACATAATCGTATAGTATGCGCAGATATTCTACAATGGAAATACAGAGGTTGTTTTCAGACGACACGGAAGACAGAATTATAATAAAATGAGAAAAACAGCAGAAAAGTCAACACTATAAACAAATATACAACATAATAGATCTGCGGAGGGGCCGGGAGAGAAAGAGAGAGTTCAGGATCAGTAGTAATATTAGCACGGCTGGCTCTACACTACTCGGAATACCAAAAGATTTGCAATGCGAATTCTTTGAAATATTCAAGACCTGTCCTTTGAAACAAAACGCATTCTCTACCATATTTCCACTCTAATAACGTAGTAGACAATAAGAGCCACTCGCAATCTACATGAACTGTACCAACGCATTTCTAGTGAGCGCAAATATATTTATTACAGTAATACTCATGCTCAAAGTAGAATACCATGTATATACATGTATTATCATTTCAAGGGAGTGTGTATGGCAAGAAACCTTCTTCAGCTGCTGATTAAATAAAACATTTTAAGCATGCTACGCTTACTATATTAAGCCTATAGGACTATTTCATCTTAATGTATAAACTATTCGTCAACTTAATATCTTTCAGTAGGGTTGAGGGAAAAAATGTGTGACACACTTCACAGTGGAAAGTATAATGCCAAGCATGCCGAAACATTTTTTGAACTTCGAAAGAATACAAAAGGAAAATGAAAATACACGTTTCCAGTTTCATCCACTTCGAAATAAGTCAATATTTTATATGTCACTTGGTATTAACCATGAAGCCTTAATTTTTCTCCATGTAGATTTTTGAGTTATATTCAGGATCCTCTTGTGATCTAGTTTCTTATGAGAGCCGTTCTTGAACAATTATCAATCGATATTTTTTGAACAGATACATATATAGTAGCAAAGAAAACCAGGGAAAAATGTTCCGTAATACCGTCAATTGCATGCCTTGAAGCCAAAAGTTAACATCAATGAATGATATTCAGAAAGTCCTCTTTGATTTTGGGGTTGGTGCCAAGAGAATTGCACATAATTGTACTTAGATCACTTTAATAACATAGGACACAGCAAAAAGCAAACTATCAATGGAGAGATTTAGTATGAAGTAGTGTCCGAAAGAGAAATTATACGATCACTTAATCTTTATCTCAAAGTAACAAAGGGAATGAGTGAATGCGGAGAGAATTTATTTTGAAATCCGGATTCTGGTTTCTCCAATGTACATTTCTATGGTCTGTGCCCAATCTACTTACAGAAATAAGTTAGTTGAGTAACTCTACAAACAGAAACTTATTTACTTAGAATAGAGTTTATCGTGTGCATAAAAAGAGCATAGATAGGCAGTTCTTATATATATTTCCGTCCTTCTATCGTTAGCCATTTCTATCTGCAATGGTCGTAAATGGCATATACATATGTAGATACATAATATATAGGTATTGGTAGAAATGCATTGCCATTTACTCACTTCACTTGCACTCAATTCCATTTCTGGAAAGCTGACTGACTCTCGAATAAAACAAACTCAAAGTACAGTAACATAAACCAAGCGGAAAGGCAAAGAGAAGGAAAAAGGAAGGAAATAACACGCATGTATGGAGATGGAGAAGCAAAGGAAAGGACGGACAGACGGAACGGAAGAGAGGAGAGGGGAACTACATAGAAATACGTTAGCACATCTCAGAAGAAAACCGAAAAGGACAGATCAGAGCAAAGCAAACTAGACAAGTCAAGTCGGCGGCAGGAAGAAAAGAGCAATGCATTGCCTGCACTGTGACTCTCTCTCTCGTTGAGCACAAGTGGTGGCTCGAAATGCATTATAAAGGAAATCCCGCAACACAGCATTGCAATAGTGAAACGGTGAAAGTTAGCTTTCACTAAATGCTGCATAAAACATAAGCACGCAATTTCGTAAAAGTTTCATCCCCTAAGAATATAAGGAAGGGACAGGACACATCAGAACAGAAGGAAATAGGGAAGCAATGTACTTATGCATGTCCATCAGCATCACCATCAGTTTTGACTGCCTTTACATTTCTCGCTCTCTCCTCCACTGACTCAATGTTCCGTTTGTTACATTATGCTCATTCAACATTTAAAGCCGTGCAACGCCCTCCCTATCTTTCAGACAAACCTCAATCTTCCTTATGAATGAGCGTGAGACTAACCGTCCACTTTTCCTCCCATCCTTCACTCTGCCCGTGGGAAGTGGCCAGAATATTACGCATATTATCTATTTACAAAACCAGAAATCCAGACTTCCTCTTATGGCCAAATGCAAGGAGTCACATGCCACTTAAAAACACGATTTCAATCCGAGCAACAGTAGAAAGGCCTTCTAAAACAATCTCAAATTACGTTTTTTAACATTTAATTCGTAAACAACTAATTGGCTGTTAATATTTTTTAGCTAGCCCAAATAATGCTTTATTTCATAGCTGTATAGCAGACAAAAACATCATCTGCTATTTTGATACTATCCTATACTAGGCCACTAAACCTATATCTTATATGCTATCTTATTCTATGTAACAACAAAAAATCCCATAAGGAAGCAACAATTTTTAAATTAACAAGACACCATCGAAAAACATCAATTTCATGTTAGTTACAGTACAAATCAAAATTATGCATTAGCATGTATCCACAAAATTGAGTTTAAGCGACATAAATGTAAACAACAATGGAAGTGCATTTGGTGGATAGGTACTTTAATATGCAATTGCATTAAGACGTTGTCAGACATGTAAAATTATTTATTCATTCAAGAGGGGAGAGTCAAAGTTAAACTGAAATGTCAGTGAAGACTGAAATGAAGTGCCATGAAGAAATGAAGGGGAACTTAGCATATTATGAAAACATTGAGAACTAAAATAGAGCTACATGTGTACCGCTCTGGGATGTGGCAATAGTAAAAAGCATATAGACTAGATACATAGATAACAAAGTAACTTCCCGGCAAGAGCTAATTCCCTAAAATGCATAGAAAGAACTAACTGCATTATTCGTAAGCAAGTGACTTTTACAATGCAGCCAATGGGCTTAATATTAAATAAAGGGACTTTCTTTTTGTTATGTTTAGATTGAATCAAGTCACATCAATTTTCTCTACTTCTTACAACCAGCAATCTTTTCCTAGCAAAAGTTAAGGTACTCTACTATGTAATCTTAGGCTTAGGCTTAACACACCGTTACATGATGGCAGCATATTCTACAGCAGACAAGTTACAAGTACTCTACTTCAGCCAACTGCGTAAGTAAATTAGATCAGCTCCCCACATAATTTTATATTAAAATCCAATCGACTAGGTTCCCATCATTCCCCCTCTTTCCCACACACAACTTCCTAATCCATCTGCATAGATACTTCCTTTTGTTATTGTCCTTGCCATCTTTTCGGAAGAATGAAGCGAACATTGTCCGCGGGTGATTTGTGCTGACATATTTAAATCCCTTGGAGCACTGCAACGGAGAATTGCATTATACTCATCTTTCTCTTGGGTATTATGCATTGCTACAACTTTTCTGAATCTTGAATTACGGAATTGAGGTCAACTGTCAAACCCATAACTAGCTGACCCAACTATTTAAATACGGATATAAAATATTTGTTTTTGAGTACAGGGTAATGGTAAAAATAAAATTAGGTTCCTATTCCCCTTAGAAGCAGCACAGCGGGAAAAAAAACAAGACTTTCTTCTAAGTTCTTGATTGTTTGGTTTTATTGCGAGGTATATTTGCTGGCGGATTACATCCGAAACTCCAAGCACCGAAAAGTCTAGGTGAAATAAGTCTCGCAAGTTTTACAAGTAAAACTTGTCTGACTCCGATAAAAAGTATAGGGAAAAATAAGTGCGTAGCTAATACTTGTCGGTTGCACAAAGCAGGAGCAAAGAATACGCTTTCCAATGTAAGTTGTTCCATTTATAAGATACATATCTTGGGGAGGAGTTCCTATCTGTAATTCGATCCTTATTACGCTCCACAAGAAAACAACTTTGCTAATACAGCTATGAAACTATTGGTCGCATATGCATGTAGTTCTCGAAACCGTAGGATGTCTTGTAATTTTTATCAGGAAACAACCAATGAATCTATAATAAGTTAATGCAGCGTAATGTAATTTGATTTCAGCGAGAGCTGAGAAATAATCTTGAGAAAGTGAGTTACCTACTTTAACTAATATATTGGTTTTGGCTAGATGGGAAGAAAATATTCTCTCTTAAAAGTCTTACTATATAT
>JAAAYG020070126.1:7234-30911 GCA_009936455.2 Tomocerus minor
AGCAGTAGTAACAGCATTAGTCCCAGTCCGACAAGATCTTTCAGTGTCAATAGTCCGACAAGCAGCAGCAGCAGTGTCAGCAACAGTCCATATTCCCTCTTGTCAGCCTCACCATCAGCGTCCCCATCCCCGTCACCAATTTCCAGCTCCTTTTTCCCTCCTATTGTCTCGATGGCCAGCACAAGTGGCTCTTTGACTTCTGTCAAGACTGAGCCATTGACAACTGAAACGTCTGCCACGTCAAACTCGTCTATTTCTTCGACGACAACTCCTCCTGCTCATTCAAATCAATTTCTTCCACTCCATAACCTGAATCACATGCACTATTCTAATAGCACTCACCCTAACAATAGCAATAATCATTTTCATCATCACCAACTTCATCAGAGTCATGTCCTACCTAATTCAAGTCCCAACTCGGGCCTGAATCCTTCCAACAACAATTTCTTTTCTCAACAACAGAGTCAGTTTCATACCGGTTTGCCTTACAATGGATATTTTGTATGAAATGTCAAATGTCACGTCAGCCTTCATAATACAAATCATTCGCACTCTTATTATAAACAATAAATATATAGAAATAACAGGCCTTGACGTGACTATATTATAGACATGCATTTCATATTTATATACTCAAATAAAATATTATATCTTTTGTAAATGAACGTTATATAGATAATAATTGTAGTTTTACCACTTGTAAATATGTAATGAAGTCTGAAATGTTTGTAAAGGTGTAACTTTTCATTGTATTCATAAGAAGTTGTAACTTTAGCTTAACTATATACTATTATAGAAATAAGCTAACATAATTTTCAATCGAGAAACTTGAGACTTTATAATTATAAGGATTATAAAGGGAATCGCATTATTGTACAAAGTAAAGACAGCGCTCGCAATTTCAGTTTTCTCCCTTTGTACTTATGGATAGTTAGTTGAAGGTGCGCTTTATAATGTAAATAGGAATAAATTAACCTCTGTCAATGTAAATAATTTCAGGTATCTTAGATAGAAAATAACGTGTGATTAATTTAGTGTACGTGTTAATTTTCCTGTTAGAATGTTTATCCTAACAGACAGAAAGAGCTGAGCAATCAAATAACGATAAATAAAGGCGTCAATCAATCACCCAGCTTAAAATTTGCATTAAATTACTCTGAGCTTTGACACTTGGAACTTTTTTCCAACTCTGCCTAACATCTCGCCATTTTTTCGCATAGGTAATTATTTATAATCCTCCGTCAGTGTGAAGTCTAATTCAGTGTGAAGCATAGCATATTAGCTAAAGTTGATTCCTCGCCTTCTCTCTCTCTCTCTCGAACGCAATGCATTTATTGTGCCAAGTCTTGAGTTTGCAAAAATAATTGTAAAGGGAAAAGCAAGGGGATTAGACACGTCTACATAGATACTATAAAAACATGGAGTAGATTTGACTTGTTTTCTGCATGGCATGACTTGAGTTTGACTGCTCTGCACTTGCTAAATTAATTCAAGACTATGAAACAGAAAATAGTTGTACTAGTTGTTTTAGCTATCTGTATAAAATAATAATAATAGTTATCGTTTCACTACCTACCCCCTCTTGCTTGCACTCCTCTACTTCGTATGCGAAAAAGAAATAAAAATCCATAGTTATAGCAGTTTGATAAGATTGTAATCTGGATCTGAGTCGCTTCACTCTACATGTATTTACTTTTAGCTTTTATATAAAAGTTGGCAAAATGTTAATGTTAGACATGCATCGAGAGTATTTTATAATATTAGCTAGTCTCACATTAACATGCTACAATTTCAAGATGTTTTCATTTCAAAGCTATAGTGTAAGTCTAGGGCTTTTGACAGAACATGAGAAAAGAAGAGTAGGTAGGTATTCCAACGTATTTAATCTAGTATAGAAAAGTATGTATAATATTATGTAGTAGTTAAAAGGGGATTGGATCGGAATCTGATGGGACGGAATGGATGCGGTAAGAAAGTAACGAGCAAAGCAACAAGCAACTACTCCCAAAGTCACTCCCATGTTACATTATACAGACAACAGAATGGTGTAATATAAATATAATATAATCCAAGTGTAATGTAAACTGAAAGTAATGTAGTGGCAATGGCGAACAGTTTATCTATACTCGACTTACGACGAGAAAACTCTAGTTCTCTCTCAAAGCCCAACATACATAATATAACTACTACAGAGAGACTAATAATATTAGCCATGCACTATTCTTACTTACTACTAAATAGGATTTCCTATCCTTCTCATAGATTTACCCTAAAAGCTTCCCTCACAATTATTATCTGCATATGATAAGGAGATGCTCTGTTTGACTCATGCACTTTAAGGTGCTACTAATAATACGAGATGCATCTTCCCTAGACTTTAACAGCATGTGAAATGTACAGTGAAGGCTTTCAGATCATTTGACTCTATATATTCTACTAATGTATGTATGAAGCTATGTTAGCTATGTGGATCTAGTAGTAGCTGATGTTGGTGTAGAGAGAGAATGATGTCTGAAGGATAGAAGTAGGAGAGTGTAGTTTGCCGAAGTGAAGGAAAGGATGATGATGATGCTATACGATGCAATGTGATGTGAGCAAAGGCAGGCAAAGGAAAGGAAACGATGCCAGCCGACTCGTTCCCCTGGTTGACCAAAGCCTATAATTTGGTCTCCAAGCCTAAAAAATAAATTTAATATCAGCTGTCCTTTTCGATTACAGTCTGGCATTGTTCTTTGCCATGAGCACCTCTACTCCACTACTACTCTCCTCTCCAAAACTTCTCCATTGTTTTCCCTTCATTATAAACACACTCAATTTACTACCTTCGTAGATAGATTCCATTATTATCATCTCTCACTCTTCTCTGCTGCCAAACAATATTATTTTCGACACAGATGGAATAAGGCACAATGAGAATAAGAATCCAATAAAATCACCTCTCTTTATCTCTCTCTTTGTGACTAACTCCTTTTACACAAGAGTTAATCTCTCTAAGCCTTGACTTATATAAATTCCTAGCAATTATTGCAAACAAATCTCCATTGGGGCGTTTTGAGACACTGAAATAAAAATCTACCACCCCCCACCCTTAAAAGAATTCTCTACAATTTCATTCAGATTTATTAAGAACAGTTATTTCCGGAGAAATACATAAATATATTATAAAGGATTTTTAGAGCTACTAGTTAAGGGTTTTTAGAGGATTAAAGTGAGGAAGACCCGGCCCCGGTTTGTCGGTGTGTTGTTTGTGCGTGCATGACATATTAGGATCTTAAAAATTCCACGGTCACAGTTCAGTTTAATTCACTGGAGTAGTGAGTGAGTGGGATTGCATTGCCTACCTACCTACCAATACCAAACCTACCTACCTGACTGCTACTAAAACTCAGACACTGGATGTCATGTAAACTTTGTTTGCATATGCATAAATAGTTTGCAGTAGAGCAAACATCATTTTCAGCTCTCTCCGTGTCCATCTACTAGTCCGTTTTATCCTGTTGCTCTGCTCTTGTTCAAAATTCTCGTCTCACCTTAAAAACAAGACAGGAAAGAGGCTTGGACGCTCAAGCTCGACCTTTAAATTATTCAAGTCATTTACTTTACTTACTTTTGGTTGGTTACACACAGTGGAATTTGTTCACATGCCACTTTAACTTGTATCTGTGTGTGTCTCTACTATATACATGGCAGACTAATAATAATGACTATAGTATAGTAGTAGTAGTAGTAGTGGCAGTGACAATGGCACTCTGACTCGATTAAACAAGAAAAATTACTTTGCCATGTTGCGGCTAATAAAGCAGTGTTAAAGTGCAATTTACAGCCCATATAGGCTATACTTTACATACTTAGTTTATGATTAGTTAGCTATGAACCAAGTTCCGTGCTCTTTTGATATTCTATACTCATTTGTTATCGTCTGAGAGAATCTTGGACAAGAACTGCCTTTTACTCACCAACCAAATTAATCAAAACTCAAGTTAGGAAGGAAAATCCCAATTGACAAATCCTTATCTAATTGCAAAACTGAAAAAAGTCTATATTTGTGTTTCAAGTTAAATGAACTAAATTGCTCTATAGTTCCGGAACTATTACAACAAAAAAAAAACAGACACATTTACTACATGGAATAGTGTGCGCTTGGAGAAAATAACGTAAAAAGAGTAATTAATTATGAATTATAGTTTCGTACTGGAACGCAAAAGTGTTTTTAATGTGAAAATACATTTTCTTCGTGTACACAAAACTATCAGCTCTAAAATCCAACGGACATCAGCAGCGACAAAACTCCCTGCCGTCAAATATATTCATAGATAAATAGAAGAATTACAAGCAGAGGACGGTGAATTTGATACGGATCACAATGAATGTAAGTTATGAAATTAAATGTTTGCTCTCGCATGCTTACATTGCATACTATAGCAGTTTTTAAAGTAAATTGATGTAGAAGACAAGCAGGAAAGAGGCTTAAAGCACACATAGGGAGGCATCAAAGATTAATATGACATTCTATTACCCTTTTAAGTAAATAAATAATTAATTGAGCCTAGGTGAGGGAGGGTCTTATGAATAGTGCATAAAGTAGACGTGTCTGACTCAAATGGACAATAAAATCAATGGAAGAAATGGATTCTTATGAAAAGGAGCTGGCGAAGGATCCTTTCTGTTTATTGCACTGTCCATTTGTGAAGACATTAGGAGTTGCGAGTATTAATTGTCCTTAGATCATCCTATCCCATCCATTTACCGAATTTGGGCAGATGGAAAACAGTTCTCCTTCCTTGCATGCATTGCACGAGACAAGAGATAATGCTAACTGCCTACCTACTTAATATTGCTCTGACTTTCGCAAAGGCACAGCAGAGCGTAACGATATTGAATGAAGGAAAGCACATTTATATTGTCAAGCAAGAAAGAATCACTTGAGATTTAGTTTTAAGAGGAAGAATAATGGAATATCGTCGGGACATTTCCCTGTACTTTTCGATAGTATAATTTAATTTATTGTCTACATGCTCAATATTATCTACATACTCAATATTAAGTGTGCGTACTAAAAGGCAATGAAAGAAACATAGAGCCTCTTTTGGTTTGCCTACGCCAAAACCAAGGCACGTTAAACGATCCGTAAACGATGAAACTAAAATAGGAGTGGTTTACATCGAAAAGTGCAAATATATCAAGTATGCTAATTTTATGTGACGCGTCAAACATAAATTCAATCTATAAATCAATGAAGAGTCTTAATTACACGTTGCAAAGCACCAGGGGGGGTTCGTCATCTTATCACAGTATTATTTACATGTACACATGCAACCAATAATACAGCCAACTATCACATATTATGTACACACAATCTTTGCCAATATTGATATCATTCCTCGAAATCCTCTTGCAATATCCATTTTACATATTTCATGCTCTAAGGTGGTGCACGAAAACTTATACTCCATATTCTTTCATTTTCCTCGCAGAAGATCCAGTTTCTCAAAAGTAAATAAAATAATTGTACACTAACTTAGTAAATATACAATCTTAGCACATCATTAACATTATCCCATTGTATTACACGCATAAAAGTTTTTGGGATTGTGTATAGGGTAGGAAGATAGGATACTGAAGGAGTCTATAACTTTCTCGACGTCCCCAAAGATGTCATTTTCCTTTAAGCAATGATAAGTCGGAAACAAAGAGTTTTCTTGTCTATCTTGTTTCGTGTAGGTAGTATATAGGTACCTAGATAATAAAGTTGAATGTAATGTTGTAGGGATTTGAGAACTGTTAAGTAGGCTGCACTATGTATCTGTCTGTCAACCTGTCTATCTGTCACCTTTCAACTTGTGTTGTTGTCAAGCAAAGTCATGTCATGTTATATATTTTTGTACTATGAACAAGACAAGAAATTTGGGATCCCTTCTTCATTCTAATAGTCAGACATGCAAATAGTACTAACAAACAACGAAGAAGACGTTTCTGTACCATGTTCTTTTATGTCCTAAATATTTATGGCATGATATTATAATATTTGTATTACGTAACATTTTAGGATTTGATAATTAACACGATTAACATGTGCCTAGCTCGATTTTGGTTTATTTGATATATTATTCTTCATACAAACAGGTGTTTGTACTTTTTGGGTTGAATGAAAATGCTCTCCTCTCATAGTACATCATTTATAAAGAATGGATAATGTTTCAATGAGCTATAAATTATTTTGAATTAGTACCTGTATGCAGAATTCACGAATATTCTATTAGACTCACAGCAAAAATGGAGATAATTTATGTAAAAATAAACCATTTTTAAGTGTATTTTGTAAATGTCAGAAATTCTTTGGAATTTTGCCTTTGAAAGGCCTTCAGCTGAAAAAGGAGAAATAAAGAACCCTTTATTTTCCTTTCGGACAGAAAATGAAGTGTAAAGAATGAGCCCATTCGAATGTTAAAGAAATATCCTCCTTGTTTTATGCACACTTTTATCCCTTTCCGGTTTTGTTTGCTTTGAGATAGGCAATAAAAAAAGTGAAACATATTCTTGGAAAGACGAGGGAGAATCCTGTTTGGAATTCACTCACTCAATCTGACACTCATTAAAACTCTCAACTTGCAAAAATCGAGTTGCTTAACATTTTTATGCACAATTTGACTTTTTTTCTCTCGCCTCTAGTCACTTTTCACAAGACAGAGCGATACAATGATGTGTATATGTATATACATAATTTCATTGTCAGGTAGTGTGTCTAATAGAAGAACCTAGCTGAATAATTTACTTACAATACAGATATTATGAAGATTTTCAGTCGTTTCCCTCGAAAAGATATTCTAACGATGGGACAATAAATATTATCAGCACAGAAATCTAAATGAGCCATAGTTAAGCCCAAGTTAGATGCATCAATAAGAGGAAAAACAGGAGAAGTGGTTTAGTTACATTTACATGCATCTCTTATCAAAAGCCTACAGTGTCTGTCCTTATCTCTCCTAATAACACGACGTCATGTTACTTACATTTAAATGAGACTTGGTAGCGTATTATTAGCATGGTTTAAGTTCGTTAGCTGTTAGTTTATCGTTTGCTTTGCTACACCTCATCTCCAACGATTGTTTACTCTCTAGCGTGAAACCAGATATGATAATAGAATAATTGCACGCACACCACTTCACTGTCCATATTTTCTTGGCATTAATATTAAAATTACCTTAGAAATCTGCAAACTCCACTCAAACCTGCTAAATCTAACCGTGTATCTACATAATACGTAAACTAGATAATCATATCCAAGTCATGACAGCTACTGCACAAAATAATCCTCCACTTACCTAAAGATACCTTTGCTTACTCCTCATTTACTATTTATCTGCAATTATAATTTCTAAAACCTTTTTTCGACAATATTAATCTCCTAGATGCCTAAACGGTCTACTATGAAATTAACTGTGAAATAAGTTACTATCTGTAATTAATTACTCAAAATCAAGCAGATTACAGCTGGTTATGATTTTTAATTTAATCCAGCACAATAGATCTTGTAAGAATACCTACTTGAATGTATTTTACTATTTATTATAGAAAATTATGGTAAATTAGACATTTTTATAAATACCTAGCTGAAAAAGTATTGCAAGGACAATGTCATCTCATCGTGCAATAAAACCGCAAAAATAGCCGTAAGGGAATATTTTAAGCTTTTAAAGGGAAAAGTGCAAGGTAGCTGCTAAGGAAATAGGTAGCTATGCAAAATGGTTTGTCTGACTGATGGCAATGTATATTGGTGTAAAGCTCTACGTATATTATAATAAGTAGGGAAGTTCAGATCTGTGACCTACCCACGTAGTTAAGTTAATGACAAAACTTCTCCTTCGTAATAAGGTCTACTATAATTATTTGGCTACTGTATTATGCGATGCCAATGTTGCAGAAAAATCCTCTTATGTATCTTACATTTTCTATGAATAAGATATATATTTAATGAGTTAAATAGATGATAAAGACAGAGAGTAGTAGTGCATTGTCAATGGCATCACCGCTCTCTGCCACTTAAGCAGGGAATCTAAAATTCTTAAGAATATGCTTCGTTAGAAAAAAATTTGTTTCCCTTGAAAAAGTAAAGTTGGCACAGACAGAAGAGGAATTATCATATTGTAGTATCTGCAGAGGCTTCATATGATAAGGCAAAATATTGCAAGAAAAATGACGTATGTGTTTGTTGAAATCGCGTGCAGAAAATTAGATTTGCGAATGAGCAGAAAAAATGTTCTTCGTGAGAGGAAAGATGTCTTGTGATAAACTGTGCAAAGCATTACAAGCAAAAGTTAAACTCGTCTCTACTATGTTTCCTTACATGCACAGACAGAGATACATTGTCTATGTAGTTAGTGAGTGAGTGGTTGAGACTGTTGCCTCTTGCATATGTTGCAGTTTCTCAAATGCAGGATACATTCACTTATATCATACATCTACATCCAAATATGTACTTAGTTTCCATCAATACCGTCTTTAGACGTGATGTGTGATATGCGAATAATATGCTTCTCCTCTACCCTTCTCTATTATTTACATTCGCAAAAGTTGCAGAAAATAATGTAAATCGCAATAACTGATCATGTTTGCTTACTTGCTGTAATTCAAAGTAAAAAATACTGATTTAAATTGTCCAGATTTTTTTTGGAGAACCGTCTTATTATTTTCCTTTATCAATTGGCGGAGGGTGATCGAAAATTGAAAAAAACTCAACGATTCTTCCCCTAATAGTTTTTAATTATTTTAATAGAGCAAAAATTACGAAGAGAAAAAATGGTAGGAGTCAGCCAACTAACTAGTGATTTGAATAGTACATCCTGTATCGGTAACAATGACATTGAAATGAGATTATGCTGCTACTGGTAGAACGTACTAGTGTATCGCATGTTTCCTTCTGATTCACTTCATATCGTTTTCTATCGCCTTAATACACACAATAAAATTATCATTGTAATATCATGGTAAAAAAGACATGCCTAAGTGCTTACAGTGCAGAACTTGTTATTAGACAATTCTATATCATAACTACTTAGTCACTTTACTTCGTTGTTGCAGCGCAATGCAGTGGAAACTACCTAAGAAAGGCAATGTACTGTGTGGCATTGTTAAGTAAAAATTGCCACATAAAAATGCAGTCTATCCTTTTCATTCCATGCATTCTGTTCCAGTTTCACACGTTTTACACATTTAATTGCTATTTATTGGTTTCCCATTTATACGTTTTTTACATTGATCATGGTCATGATAGTCTTTCTTCACACATGACTGTACACTACGCATTGCTCTACTGAATATACTGAAAATATGCACTAGTAATTAGTATAAATTTTATTGCTAACCAATCATTATATGCTCCCATTGCAACATTCCTTTTCATGTTCTACACTTTTAACCAACTATTTTCCGGGAATTCAATTTTTAATTAGATATCAAAATAGCAATCTACTATTGACTACATGGGTTAAGATTTAGAGATAAAACCTGGCACCATCACAATCACATCACCTTCCCTTGCTGTTACAGAAAGCTATAAAAACATATTTTCTAGATATCTAGAGCATACTAATGAGTCTACTGAGCTAACTAAATTCCTTAGTTAAAAGCAAAAATAAAATAAAATTCTAAATAAACATTGCTAAAAACATTCTATTCGTGGTGTATGTTTGCTACAAGTAAAAACAGTTTTCAGAGGTTGCATATGCAATTTGAACTGGAAAAGGAAATGATTAATCGATTTAAATTGAATTTAGTTGGAAACAAGGGTGTATACGTATATTTATTATGTAACAACTTCCACTTAAATTAAAATTGCAGAGTACGATAAGATTATTTGAAGGAAAACAATAAAATGAAAACAATTTTCCAGAGCTCTACGTATTATATATTAAATGTAAAGCTGCGATCAGGGATTCAGCAAAAGCTGATGTTTGTTTTTTGGTTGGGCAAAACTCTTCACTTGGCACAAATCCAGTGAAATTGAGAACTATAATGTTTGCTTTTGTACAATTTGAGTAGAAAATCTTTTGCCTCGACTTGATTTGGAGGGGTTGTTTGTGTAGCGTCGACATTTGTGTCTCTTCATGCTCTTACTTTAATAACGCCATGCATAATAGAACGATGTGATCCATTCAATGCTGAATATTCTTTCCAATTTCAACTCCTTTTTCTTGTAATGTACATTTAATGTATCTAATAGTATTTGTTGTAATTTTTGAAGCATATGGTTATGGGAAGGGAAGGAAGAAAACCTGGTAGACTTCGTGTAAATTGTTTGTATTCATATGATGAAGCATGTTATTTACTTAGACACTTATATTGTTCCACTAGAGCATATTACGGGAATTAGAAAAATCATACATAGAACTGATTGTGTGAGCTGTGGATAAATATTATTCTGAAGGAATTGAACTAATGCGCGTGTGACCATTTATCTTTATCTATGTAGTTCTTCAAATATGTCCCATATATTCAAAAACGTAATATCCTCGAAAATTATAAAAAAACATAAGAACTAATTGTATGGGCCTGAAAATAGTTCGGATGTCTAATAACACACAGGTATTGAATGTAAATGTGCAGAAATTCTTCTAGGTAGTCCCTGACGTGTTTCCTGTAATATTTCTATGAATTTTTTAGGGCGTTGAATGTGAGCATAGCTAAATGTAAGGCAAGATGATATCTATAATGGAATATTTATACATTGGACACAATTATATTAGGTAATAACCTTTTAAAATTACCTATTCCACTAAACAGTCATGCATATATTCATGCACTCTTCCTTGTACAGTTTTTAATGGATCTAATAGCTTAAACACTATTTAAGAAACGTGCGCGGAATATTACTAGAGGAATATGAGGAGCAGAGAGTATATATACTATATATATATACTCTCAACTATATTATACTCTCTCCTCATATTAAATCACGTAGTAATTGTTGAAAATAATAAAATTCCATTGCCAAATATGTTAAGAGCTTTCTTGGAATTAGCTTCTCACGTTTCAATAAATATTTAGCTTGTTCGTAATGGAAATAATTTATTTTTAGAAGAGGAGTCCCCGACTCCGTGTCAGTTTTTGCTCTACGCATGCAGACTTTAGAATAGAAAGGATTTAAAATGCTAATATTCTGTAGTAAACGGATAGTAGGACAGTAGTATTGAAGTGTAGAGGCGGCGAGGGCTTTAATGCACTATCAAACACAATAAATCATCGGAACAGTCTATGTATTTACATCACATCAAAACAATTATCTTGTTTAGAGCATTTATCTATTGACTAGTAGTATTCATTATATTGCACCTGTTGAACTAGCTAGCTATAGTTACTTCATGTCAAAAATATGCAAAGTGCGGCAAGGATTTTACATTAGAGCCATTCCATTCTTTGCAGTATTAGTAGAAACTCGTTCGGGAAATCCACTCAAGTCATTAAACCATCTTTGGCTTGGTCTTGCGTACGAAATTACCTATTATTATTGCATAGATATTCAATATAGATATTATATCTGATTAAATTGCAAAAAGAGTTGAGCAGGCATATTCTTGTCGACACAATGCAATACATCCAACTTACCTAGCTATATACTTAAAAACAATATATAAAAATACCGAGAAGATCTAAAAATAGAGTATGGTCTTAAAAATCTTGCCATTGTTTTAGTTCAGTAAACTTGAGGGGAAAACTACGAGGATTTTTAATAGTATTTTAAATGCCATAATGTAATTGCAGGGGATAATTGTCTTAAGAGAATTATGCAGAGAGCGATTACAAAGTCGTGCGTGTGAGTGCGATTGAATGGGTTTATTATGTGCCGGGGAAACAAGAATAGATGATAATATAAAGAGAAAAACAGAAGAATGCATCTATTGTTTTTGGGTAAAAAGCACATATTAAAAATGCATTAGGCTCCTTGCATTCTTCTGAGCTATTATCTAACTATTTAGTATAGCCACATAACACCAAACATCACATTTCATCTTTAAAAGTAGTTTAGAAAGAATAGAGGAGTGAGAATCGACATTATAAATAAATTTTTCATCTCATCTTTGCATATCAGACAGTGTCTTATGCTATATTCCTCGTGTTTCACCATGTCCTTTTGTGTATACAAGATAAGGATGTATATAGTCAAAAGATAACTGATTATCGACACTGAGAAGCCAAAAGCAGACACAAAGAAACCACAGCACGCAGTACCTACATAAATGTATTAAAACGTCTCGAAAGAAGGAAGAATCCTTGAGTTGACTTGACTTGTCTTCTCTTGAATTATGTACGAAAGTAACAGCACCGTTTTTTTTATGAAAAACAAAACATAAGCGTAGTTTCTTACACATATGTGCATGTGGTTCACATGAAAAGCGAGCGTTGATGATACAAATATCTGCTATACAATAGAGACAGAGAGATGTTCTTTAGGAGTGGAATAGATACAAATATTTACGTGGGATAGGACTGGGACTTGGAGGAAGGTTCCCTTCAGAAATATATTTCCGATGAACCATTAAATTATTGAGTTTTTTAGAGAAAATTATAGGGTTCATCCTAAGACAATGGCTCTCTGTGGGTTCTCTTCCAATGTTCAATGGCTAATATTCCCCATCCACTGAAGCTATTCCTTTTTTGACGCTGCACTGCATTTTACATTGCACAGACATCGCATCCTCATCCTCCATCCAACACAGACTACTAGAGCAGACAAACACTCTCAAAAAGACTGCAACAATGCAATCTAATGTTACAAATACACAATAATATTCCCTACAACAAGTTACAACTAACTCCTTGAAAATATCACTTACTATGCACCTTCTCTTTTACCAAAGACCTAAATTTTCTTACGATATTTAAGCACACTACTTATACATGTCCAAAAAACACTACACTACTTTCTTATGATCTTTGACTTGCACATCATGAAACAATAAAAAGTCCATGCGGCACGTTTTTCAGTCTCCCTCTCGGCACTATATTTTATTTTTACAAAAAAATTATACCTTTTCACGAAAAATTCGAGTAGAACACCGAATCACAGAGCAATACATTAAAAATAAGCATCTCTTTCTATTTATGAAGGATATAGGCAAAGGATTGTTGTAAAAGGGAGTTTGGGAAACTACTACACATGAAGACTAACTATATAGACATACACATATATGCAGTACAGAAATATATCATGAACACTTCAGTCAGTGAGTCTTCATCAGACAGTTAGAGTCAAAAGTCAAAACTAAGACGTCTGCTGGCTGGCTGTTGTCTTGCTTTTCGGTTTCTTTCTCACAGCTCTAGCATGAGGATGATGATGATGATCTATGATGTATGGCCCATATGATGGTAATCAGGCCCAATTGCCCGGAGACGCTCAGCCTGACCTACCTTAACATTTTGTTGAAAACTAAGCCAAGTGTGTGTGACACAAGACAAGTGGATCCCACAGAGAAAGGCAGTGAGCGAAGGAAGATGAGTCAAAAGGCAAGCCCAAAGCTGCCCGCCGAATCATCATCAACATCATTCAATCCAACCCACCCCAGACTAAAAACTTATTTCTCCTCCTTTTCACTCTTTTTCATCCGTGCCTTCCCTACCTCTTTAGCAGAGGCTCAACTTCAAACAGACCTTCTTCGCCTCTGTTCTCTCAATCCTTACTTATTTACTCCTCTAACTAGACACACACAAATGCAAAAGTTGCATAAACTTTGTTCCTAAACGCACCTCACTAGATTTTACCTCCTTTTCCTTCCTCACTTCCAACTTGCATTAAATCCACTGCTCTATACTTTGCATGCAAATGTCCAACAAAGCTTGTCTAGGTCTAGGCCAGTCAACCAAAGAAGAAGCTATCATCATCCTTTACCACAATCCAACATTTTCATACATTCATCCATTATGCAATGCAATGGTGCACCAAATTACCAGTGCACTGTATAATTTTCATCTCATAACACATCACCAGTTAATCTTACGTTATTGCCAGGAGCATTACCCTGTTTCACAAACATTCACTTTCATCCACTAAACCTTAAGACATGATTTATAAAGAAGCTCTATTTAAAGTCAAGAAGACTACCAATATTTAATATCTACATACGATTAAAAATAAATTCATTGATCTATATTTGTAGATTACATTCTTCCATATCAATTCAAATTATTATCCAATAAGTATTATCATTGCTGTTAAAAGTGAAACTTTTGGATTATTGTAAACTAATAAATTATGTTATATAATATTTGCTTATGATTATTCTCCGAGTAATGATAATGCTCTTAAAAAATGAAAGCAAAGGAAGTGAAAGTTTTAAAAGAAGGGAGTCTCGTGGGTTGTCAATATAAGTAAATTAATTCTGGATGATGAATATTTGAGGAGAAAGGGAATAAGATTGACAAAGTGCCTTAACGTTCTCTAATAGGGGTTGATAATGTGGATATTTCGGAAACATTAGGTTACATTAGATGAGAATTACAATTTGAAATGGGTTTTTGGCATTTACATAGTGCTGGCAAATACAAATAATGGCTCAACTCACGAAGTGCTCGTGCTGGTGTTAAGCGATGGTGGTGACAAGATTATTGGTGAATAGAATAAGTGAAGGAGGTAGGGAAGTAGTTGGAGTCGGAAGGCTGGTAAGGAGGAAGGGCAGAGAGGTAGGAGACCGGTAGACGAGACCAGAGCAGGAGACCGTCGAGATCCAACTCTCCGATAACTATAACTGAATTCATGTTCTCCAGTCTGCACACAAAATGTACAATTCCTCTGTGTAAGAACTGTGTATGTGCATGGGGAATCAATAGATGTGTGGTGGGATTACAAATATCACTTTTTATTATACTGCAACTCAATTCAGGCGGATAGAACCACTAAACTTTATTTCTCCATTGTCTATATAGGTAGGGACTCTCCGAAGCATGAGCGTGTAAATAGGAACTTTGATACAGGAGAGATAGTTTTTATAGTATAGCTACTGGCTCTTCTAATACCTAAAAGAGTCAATATGTACATTGGAGCACCTATATTAATAGATTCTTTCATATACATGGCTATAGGTACATTTGATACGTGAGAATAAAATGTCTATAGTTGCAGGAGGCTTTTTATAAAACAAGCGACTCGAGTTCAGTTCAGTTCATCATTGAATGCCAAAGAGTTCCCTTCTACCAATTGTGAAGGGAAAAAGAAATGTTTTTCTCATAGCACCTTCACACAGAGCAGAAGAGCGGGCAATTCTGACGATTACTCTAGATATATGGCTCACGAGCTCGTTTTTCCGAGTTTTCGCCTTGCGTGACACTATAGGAGGGCTCATTCCATTCTCACTGAGTGAGAGAACGAAGCTCAACGAGAGTGTGAGGGAAAAGTACGGAGAAAACTCCGAAAATCGATTCACTTTCTCGCCATTTCCACACCATTGGGTGTTCTTTTTGACACCCTCTCCTCTACTTCACAATCTATTGGAATAGTTGCTCTTTTATACTCACTCTCACTCTACAGTTGAGTTTCAATCTCTTTTTCACTCAAAGTAATGCACTACCTACCTACTACCTACTCGCGGACGTAATTGAATAGCAGTTACCCCCAAATATATTATAAAATGAAGTTAAACACTTCTAATCAAAGGTGAACATAATATTTAGGGCTACTGTAAATTCTTTGATAAAATACGCAATAACACTATTGTGTTTAAGTGTACAAGGAATTATTTTTCATCATAGGACCTTATGATGCATTTAAGGATGTCATTTATTTTATCAGTAATAAAATTAAATAATTGACTTTCTCTCTTTATAAATTACTACATGAAAGATTGCAACAATTTAAAATGTCAGATTGTAGTTGAGTACTCATATTTTGATTTAAAATTCCAATTTGTACTTAGAAGGATATCGTAAAGTATGAAATAATAGTTATAGGAGAGTTGAGAGAGCCAAAGTTGAAGTAACCGTACGCAGAGGTGCCATGTTTTATTTCTTTCTCAGGGTGCACAATTGAAATAATAAATCAAAAAGGTGTATATAGGCAGCGTAGACAAAGCTATATTGTGCATGCTAAATTACAATAGATTACGTTTTACACTCTGAAAAGCATATTTTATTGCCATTATTACAATTACCATCAATTCATTTTATTAATGCAGTTTAGAGTGAAAATCTGACACGAAAGAGTTGGCTGTTGTGGCACAGCGAAATGCATTGGTCGGCAAACAACATTTTTCCATAGACGCGATCATAATTAATGTTTTATTTTCGGCTCTGGCTTCAAAGATACAACAGAAAATTAATGTACTTAGCTCCTTTGCTTTTCTTCCTTCAGCATACAAACACCAGGACCAGAAGAGGTTGAACAATAAGTTTTTGGCTTTTTGGCTACGTGAACAAAATATCCGTAAGTAAGAACTACTATAGCTAGTTCCTCCTCATAGGAAAAGGTAGAAACTTGTTCTCTTCACAGAATTACTCGCTTCCTTAGCTAAAGCCATGAAGCTAAAGTTACAAAAACAGTACATCAACAATAAATAAGCTTTGGCCATGGACAATTACTTAAGTTCAGTTGGTTTAGTTGAGTTACCCATTTTCTGTGTAACTACCACACGGTTCCCTTTCATATGCAATGCATTATCTCTACTCTATCAACATCAAACTCACCTCTCTCACTACCAATACCTACATAAACCAAAGCAACTCATAATAATCAAAGCTTTTAATATCGCGCTATCGATAATGGAAATCAGTTTCTTCTACTCACCAAACTCTAAAAAGCTATAATAATATAACTATACAGGACAACTTTATATTCTGATATACCATAATGTACAAGTTGTATTAACACTTACTTGTTGTATCTATAATTATATACACATACACATTAAAAGAACGTGGTTGACTATGAAAAGCTATTGGGAGTTTCAGAATAGACAAGGCAATGGCAATGTAACAAAAAATATTAAAAGCCTCTCTCTCACTTTGTTCTGTTTATGTCTTGGCTTTTATTCTTGGCTCTTGATAAATTCTGATAAGTTAAGTAACTATAAACGCAAGTCAAAAGTTTTTTGCTCCTTCCTTTATTAATACTCGCTATAAATTGGGAATTACATTGTGTGTTCAAAGAGAAAAGATAACACAAGTTTAATTCATAATGTTAATGGGGTAGCTACACAAGAATGCTGTAAATTACTTAGCACGTCACAATTAAAGCACATTATTGTACTAGTGTATAAATGCATAGATAAACTTAAATATGATGTTAAGTTGTAGTTGTAGCTAAACAAGATATCTACAATAGCAATTTGTAGCAAACAGAAATAAACAATTTTTACATAGTTTTCTATGATAATAATAGCACAAGGACAACAAATATGTATAATTTACTCATGAAAGCACAATAGTACTTATTTTTGCAATCTAACAGTAGTGTAATACTTTTATTGCATGTACATCTGCCGTTGCACAAAAGATACTTCTATCAATGGACATAGACACAAAGATAAAGAAACAATTCATTGCATGCCAGACTGAAATAAAGGTACAATCAAGTCAACAGGGAAAAAGAGATTTAAGGAAGGAGCAGACGAGACGGAAACAGAATTAGTAATAATAATAAAAAGAATTTCCAGATGAATAGACTACCTAAAAGAGATACACATTTTTTTACCACTATAAAAAGTATATATATAATATAGTCATATGTATTTGTAGGTAGATACTGTTAATAGAATTACAAGTCATAGGACAAGGAAGGGAAATAGTATGTCCGTGCTAACCTAACATGACAAGGGAAATGGACTGAAGAATTTGATGGAGTGAATCAAGTGAAGATGTGAAGACATTGTATGAATCACGATGAATAATGTATTTTGATGAAGTAGGCAGGACGAGAGCGTCAAGTCGACTTCAGTCCAACCAGACGAGAGCAGGACAGAGACAGACGGCCAGGACACTAAAATCCAGAGAAAGGGAAAAGCATAAGAGAAAAGGCTGTCTGACTCTGGCTGGCTCTGCTGCGGAAATAAACGGCAGCTTCAAACAAGACATGAGCTTCTGTGTTCATTTCCATGTGCACTAAATTCACAAACTATGTTGTAATTCTGGAAAACATTAGACTCCAGTTTGTCTGTACTACAGACAGATAGATAGTAGCAATAGAGGCTATAAATGTTAAATGTCTTCTCTAATGTCAGTAATATTCTACTTATCTCCAGTTAAGGTTACTAGTCAGCCTTTTGATAGACATTCACACGCAACAACATAGCAACCACCCTTTAACCATAACTACTTACACAGTTACATTTCAAACCCAGTATTGACACTTGTGGTAAAAGGCGACAATATCTTAGTCTCCTCATGCCTCATATACACATAATATTATAGCTATTCTTAGCTAATAATAATTGATGATGCTGTTTTATGTACACTCAAGTCCTTTTTTGCTAAAAGTGCCAAAATCATCAAATCACTATTGCATTGATGGCTATATTTGAGACATAGCTAATGCAGATGTCTCGGCACATTTGACACTGACGCCCATTAAAACACAATACATTCCTCCTATTCACGACTAAGTAGCTTCAGATACATAACTTGGAATCATAGTCATTTCGTTATAATTACTTAATAGAGAGATAAACCCGCCCGCCTATGGTGTAAATTCATTTCCGCATCCATTCCCAAATGCCCAATCATTTTAAATGCATCCCCATTAAAAGTCACTACTGTAATATTATCGATTACCGATCCAAATAATATAAATCTTGAAAAAAAGATTTTCTTAATATTTTACAGTACACATTATTAGAATAATATTACATGTGTAAGCTGGCTACAATTAGGTTTCTCTATTCACTCTATTATGTATTTAATTTTGAGAAAGGTTATTGGTTGGGCTTGTCCGTGAATTCCGTTGGGACAGATTCAATTGTGTTCATTATTGTATTATTATTGAATTGAAGTGAGAAGTAATGGAGGAGAAGAGAAGATCTGCTACTTTATGTGCACTTCACATGCGTGTACTTTATTGTTAGCTTATTTCTTGTTGTTTTGTGTTATCATCACGGCTCTTCTTCTATAAAGCGGAGCTAGCCGGTGTGTGAAGGACAATAGTATAGAGAGATTTTGCGTGTATACAGAGGCAGAAGAGCGTCACATTGTGATGCATGTTGTTATGTAATGTCGGTAGTCTGTTGTAGTAGTAGTCGGTAAGTAGGGTTGTGTATTCTTCCCTCTGTGTCTATCTATCCAGGAGTGAAATGAAAATTTTCCAAGTCATTTTACAAAATAGGTAATTGTCCATCACGAGTTTTTCCCCACAATAGAAATGAGGACTAATAACCGCAAGGCACAAAAAATATTTCGTTATTCCTCGCAGGCATCACTTTTTACGTGGAGACACAGCCAGACTTACTGATGATGATGGAGACTAGGCTTGCAGTCAGTCCGTCAGACACTGACGCTTCGTTTTGTTACTTCTCTCTCTCTCTCTGTTGTGTTGTGTCTCTCTATACTGAAAACTGATGTGAATCCCTTGAATATAGCACAAACATAATATGTAATTGCACTGAAATGCAACTGCATGGCTTGTTTCACATTGTTATACTTATTACAATATTGTGTCTGTACAAGAAGGCTACTTGATGTCCTGTTCTTCTAATATATCATATATCCTTGTATATTTCTACAGAATACCCTTGTCATTCTATCTATACACACACATTAACATTATGGTAAAGGATGTACAATGGTAAAGACATACATTCTATTGCTATGTGTGTTGTCTTCCAGTAGCATCATTTATTTCTGTGTCTTATTTTTTCTAAGGTTCAGTAGCTTATGTTTCGGTTTAGAGCAACTACCGAGCAGGAGCTACATTTAATACTGATTTCAATCAAATTGACTGCAAAGCTCATGTGCATTCTGTTGTCTTGTGTAAAAAATCATACACCTAGCTCTTGTGATGGTACTCTATTGAAATTCAAGATTCCTTTAAGGCTATGACGAAACTTGACAATAAAGAAAGACGATGGTAATGCTTCCTATTTATTTTATTATCTCTGTTGTTAGTTACTTTGTCTGATTACCTTTTTGTATACATACGCGAAGATGTCCGTATGGGATTCTATATATGCGCCTCCGGTATGCAATTGTTATCATTCTATTGACTTCAAGTTTGTGTCTTGTGTTATGTGTATAGGGCAGGGATGGAAATGTGGAAGCCGAGTCATACGCTCTCCGTCTACCACACAATGACATATTTATTCGATTGTACTCATGTTAAGTGTGAATTGCTGAATTACCTTATTGATAATAAGTAAAGTAACTCGTAATTAGCACAATTTCATCCCGGTAGGAAGAATAGACACTTTACAGCATTGTTCAACACTGCAACAGAAAACATTATCAAAGCTCAATTCAATTGCACACTGCACTTCACTTTTTTTCTCACTCCATTGTGTCATTGCCTTCTTTTCCAACGATAAAAATGTAAATATGAATTGAATACGCCTACTTTGCATTCATCCATAGCTACTATGTCTTCTTGACTTACCTATTATAGTTCACCTTTCCAGTTTCGACCATGTTTGCTTTCTGCTCTTCTGTTGCAGCACCTACAAGATGAATCTTATTTTACATTCAGTTTTCTGCTCAATGGGTAGAAATAATCTATTAATTTAATTTATCAGTTAATTATTCAGTAACAGAAAATTAATATTATTCGTAGAAATAATACTGAATTTAAAAAATGCTGCATATTTTTGTCTTGAAATCAGGGCAAATTTTCTACTGTTACAAACTATGGGATCCAACACAAGATTTAATACACTTTTGAATCATTATTTACTCAAAGTTACACCATTATTTTTAAATGAACTTAAATTACTAGTCTGGGCTTTGTATTTTTTACCATTGTCAACAATGTAGACCATTGGGCCAGATAAGAATTTGTATGGATGCGTAGAAAGAAAAAATATATTTTTTTACAGAATGCTGTAATAACAAGGATCGTTTATGTTTTAACTTCAATGTTAGGACGAAATGATTGAAGTTTAGTCTGCAGGATAGCATTTTCCATTAAATCAATTATGTCCCACACGACTAATAATGGAAAAAGGCATGGAATTTCAATTAGTGGTCAGGATATGAAGTGAATAAGGTAGAAGGCAATTTCGCACGACTAAACCGGTAGTTTTCAATTAGTTTTGGTTTTGACTCCCATGTCGGTAATGATGATGATGATGACTATTGAAAGGTTTGTTAATTTGCATATTATCTAACTATAAACTAGGATCTCTACTCATGCAAGTATGCATTCATTAGATTTTCATGGAAGTATAATATTATACGTACGTTATGTGTGTGAGTATGTATGTGATGAATAATTGTGAATGTATAAAAGGAAGATCCGCAGTAGGATTACGCATGGATAATAATAATAATAGTGAGTCTAAGAATTCAATAAACTTAGTTGTGTAATGGTTGTTGGACAATGGGAGTAAATAGGAATATTAAAAAGAAGAAGAGTCTAGGTCAATTTCACACGTTCCAGGGACAGTTAACAGATTTAGTGGAGTAAAGATGTAATTATGGTTCTTTGTGCACTCAGTACTGTTATGTAAATCAATTATTGGTTTCGCCTCGTGCTCTGCTTAAAGTCAAAATTACTAGAGTTAGCTAAAATAAAGTTAGTCTTCTGTTGTATGATATACAGAGGATTTGATCTGCTCTTTTGTTTTACAATTGCCTTGGATTAGGTGAAGGTTTCTGAGGATTAATATGGTTACTTAGGACTAACTTTGCTTTCCTCTCCCTAGTCATTTATGTATTTATGTACATCGTAAAGGTCTAATTTGCATGAAATTATATAGAGAGAGAAAGATGAGGTTCGTTGGATTCCCTGCTCTGCCAGCATGGGGTTAATTGTATCGCAGAAAGCGCCATGGGGAGAGTAAAGAACATGGAAATCTGGATGTAAAACCGCACAGAGGAGTTTGATATAGCCATAGAAATGCCCACACACGCCACGAATACGAACCTCAGCTGATACGCTCGTATTTATATTTGTGTGTGCAGTTCTATGAGGTGCACACTCGATTAGGCAACTATTCTGCATATGATGTCAACTGTATGAGTGAGGATGGTGGAGAGCACTACTGGAGCACGGAGCATGAATTCAACAGAACAAAACAGAACAGTCAAATTAGGCTGATATTGTGCTCTGGCAATTGCCATCTAATTGATTAGTCATTTTGTGTTTATTCATTGGATCAAGAAAATTATAGCGAGGAGTTGTGTGCTGTGAGAGAGTGAATAGCATTTAGTGCCTATTGAGAGACAGTCGACACATTCACTATCTCCAATCTCATCTCATCATCTCGCTTCTCTTCACCCGCATCACTCTCAGCACTCAGTCAGTCAGTCAATATAAGCATCGCCTAAACCAGAATACTACACTTCTCTCATTTAACTTAACCTCAAAATGTATCATTATTCATTTCCCCTTCATCCTCATTCAACCATTTCATAAAGAGCGCATTATATTCCTTTCTATTCACTAACGATAATTCCAGTAGATTCATAAAACTATAAATCTATAGTGTGTCTAGGATTTGTGAACTGAATTCTTAAGCACCTACTTACTTTTAGATTTTAAATTCATCGCAATATTATGTATATCAGTGAAATCGATATTCACAAATACATTCTACCTATATCTATTGCTTTTCTGTTTAGACAGAAAGAATAATAGCAAACTAGATTAGATATTATTATTATTCTATTTAAAATTGTAACCTATCTCCTTCCGAAAGGATATCTCCTATATTTACAGACTATAATCGGCAGAGCTAAAGTTCTAGTTGTATATAAAGTGGGAAAGGGGAACCGCCTTTCATCTTCTCCTAAACACCATGCTACTTTTATGAGCTACTACTGACATGCTTCGCAAAGTAGTCAACTACTACTTCACAATAAGCACGTAACAAAACAACACATTAACTATAGCTACCTATAATATACTCTAACTTGGTATCCATTTATCTATGTCCTTATAAACAAGGAATAGGAAAACATCTTCTATAGCTACAACAATATCTAAACTTACAAGTAAAGTAAGCAACAGAACTAACCGCAACCCATTCAAGCGTATCGATAAAACATCACATTCCATCTGCTCGTTAGCCTCCCGCATCTCATTTTCTTTATTCCTATTATGGCTTTCCGATATTGCACCTATTCAAATCACAGAGAAACAAAACCAGGTTACAAGATAAGCTTCATATCATTCCATCATCTCGATCCACAAACAATAGTTCATAAATCACTAAATTATCTTGCACTCCAGTCCATATGGCTCTAATCATTCTACCAAGCACTTATCGTCAAAATAAAACTGTCACTTTTATTTTTCCTTTAGACGCGTGTTGTATTTGTTGTATTTATTATGTTGTGTATATCTTTCTATTTTGTAATTGTTGAAATTCAATTTGTTGAAATTATACTGTCCACGCTCTAATACACACAAATAGTCAATAATTTCATATTCATATTAAATACCCAAAAAATCTCGTTTTTGGAGCAGATACAAGTTATAATCGGTAAAAAAGTCATAATATTATGCAATTTTCTTTTTATGATTATCTATCTGTAACAAAATGTTTAGAGAGCA
>JAAAYG020070348.1:0-39229 GCA_009936455.2 Tomocerus minor
AGATACATTTTCAAAGATAGTCGTATTAATTAATTGTATCAATCTGATAATGCGTGATGTTGAAAAAAGAAGTTGGTAGAAGCGATAAGGCAAGTTACGGTTCATCCATTGTTTACTTTTGCGATTAGCAATATTGAGTTAGCTGGTAAAGTAGGGAAATGCAGATAAAATAGTGGTGGTGGGTCGGAGAGAGAGAGGGAGGAAAGTTGTGTGGGTGAATAGAGTGAAGAGTAATGTAATTGTAGTTGCCCAAGAGGCTATCCAGTGATCAGGAGAAAGAATGAAGGGAAAGCGTTGTAGAGGAAGCAAGGCAATAATTCTAGCTGGCATATCAATTAAAAGTAGAGAGGAAGAAATGGAAGAGTGGTAGAGCATGAGGAAAATAAAGTGAAGTCAAGGAAGAGAGAGAGAGAGAGAGAGTCGGGTGGCTGGTGCTGGAGAACAGAATTCACTACAGCAGGACATAATAGATCTTGTGCATCCGAATCTTGAGTAGTGGAGTAAGTGGAAGGAAGGCAGGGAGTTGAGTATTCAGACTTGAGTTGTCTTGAGACAAGGAAACCAGTTTAGCTCGCTCTTCTGTTACTCATTCTCTTTCTCTCTCATACATACATAGTTAGATAGGGAAGAAGAGAGAGTATATGCGAAGTGTTATTATCTGCACGTATGTCCTTTGCAGAGAGAATGAAGGAGAAAATAGGCTGGGAGACTACTGTATTAGTATACAATAGAAATGGCAATAGAAATACATAGTTAGCCTGTTTAGTAAAGAGAGAGAGAGAGGATGAGAAGTAGATATTGCATGTATAGTGGATTGTAGTGATGTGCTAGGTACGTAAAGGAGTCTCACAATTGTCTCGCTTGGCTCAATACATCCAGCCTTGGCCGTATGTTTCAGTTTCGCCATCCAAGTGAAGCCGAACTAGAAGGAAGCAAAGGCAACCAAGTCTCTCTCTCTCTCTCTCTCTCTCTCTGTTCTCTTCCATCCAGTTGTGTAGATTCCTCTGTTGTGAGTGTAAGTAGATAGTTTAGGATTGGCGTAGAGAGAAAATGGAGAAAAAATAAAATTCGGAAAACACGTTTTGTTGGTCACGGAGTAATGCTTTTACGAGCGTCTAGGGTGAAATAAAGAAAATGAAGGCGTTTTCTTTTCTTATGCTCACACTTGTGGAAGTGGAAGCACTTTTCTAATCTAGACGCTCAAAACGAACTGAGGAACAGAGGAAAGGCTAGGCAAGTTAACTCATGAAAACTGTTTCGAGAAAGAACAAGATCAGCAAGGAAAGACAAGACAAGTCGAGGGACTACTGCTGTCCTACAGACAGAACATCCACTCATACCTCCGATCTCCACATACACTCACTGCCGACAAAAGAAAATTTCTGCCCGGCCCAAGCTCACTGTCTCACATTCTGGGGAAAGTCAGCGAGCAGACGATCTCACACTCTTTCCTAACTATAATAATATCTTCGAATGCACCCTATAATAATGTATAGGTAGATAGTGTGCGGTGATAGGAGAGAGAGAGAGCGGAGATTGTATTTATATGTATGTGGAACGGTTATTTTCAGGTTGAGAGTTTAAGCAATATGTTTGTGTAGCCTGCAAAAAGGAATCGCCGTACGATTACTTCAAGATGAATTTTCTCAGAGAATTATAAATGGCCGGAGCACAGTCAAGCAAAACATGGCAATAAAAGCTAGATTTTTCACATTTGAATTTGGCATTAGTTTTCTTTAGTGCATTGCAGGCCTCGAATGCAAATACAATACTTTAGTGCACAGTTAGTTTCCTATTTTTACACAATTTACTCGGATTTACTGCTGACGCAGATTCTAACGAGAAACTTCATTATTTTTTCATTATTTGCATTTCTCTTTGCTTCGGGTTATTTTGTCGCATAAACCATCGCTCTATACTACCATATAATAGTGTCCCGCGATCCCAACTCAGTTTACTACTTAATTTCGCTAAGGAAAAGGATTTTCTTCGTTCCTTATTCTAAACAATCATGCTTTCCTAGAACAATGCACTCTATAAATATCTAATGATAGAAATTTGAATTACTCCGAAGTAAAACATTCCTGGTCGGATTGAAATATTTCTACAATAAGATAAGGGAAGAAGGAAAGATTGATTTCCAGCTGTTTCTGATCACAGGGAAATAATGGGAGATGCATGAACATTGGTGTTTGCAAATGTTTCCTTATCAGCTTTGCAATTAAATGAGATTTCAATTAAAATTCTCAGAAGATGTTTGTAGGCAGATGTAGTTTGGACAGGAGATAATATATTTAACTAGAGCATTACTTATCACTGAGTTAGGTAAGTTACCGATGAAGAGTTATAGTCGGAAGATAAATATCGTCGTGTCTAAGATCTGCGCTGGCTGTTTGAGAGAGAGAGAGCCCCTCCCAATTCACCTGGTTTAATTTTAGTCCTTCTCCTCTCGAACATTGCTCTACACGAAAATAAAACAGAGAAGACAAGATATTTACTAATGCATGCATGCAACGTCTCTTTTCTCGACGGCATTAGTTTTCTTTTCCATTCTAATTCCAAGTGGAAGGGAACTGATACGCTACGCTACACTTGCAATCCAGCGCAAGAATCCAAAGAGAAGCGCATAGTGAACTGACATACCTACAGAGCAAAACACATACAAAGGTTTATCTTTTATTGCCATGAAGAAAAGCTCTACAGCTTAGCATGTACTTCTGTGCAGTTAAAAGTCTCAAGTCAAATGCTTAAGGATGAAGGATACAAATTACAGAGATATGTCTGAATAGGAAAAAACTCCTCTCTCTCTTACGCAAACCACAAAGCCTAAAAACAAATCGCAAATCCTTCTTTTTCCTCGTGCGTCTTTGTCAGACGGAGCGAATAAGAATTAAAGAATACGAATGTACTTACTGCTCTATAGCCTACTTATCATTACTGCCTACTCTCTTATACTTAGTAGAAGTGGATCCCAAGAAAGAGAGAAAAAGCCAGAAGAATGAAGAAATAAAACAATGCGACTTGGTCCGTGCCATGAAAAGGCAATGTGTTTTCATATAATGCTAACAAACGAAATATATTGGAACTTGTTTCAATGCAGTCACTTCTCCGACTACCACAGGACACTAAGGACTTAGCGAAAAGAATGAAGTCGCTGATGTAGTTCATTTGATAGCTACTACATTGTTACTCTTTAAAACTATAACTTACAATCCGTATGTGTGAATATCTCTTTGAAGTAATGCAGAGCGATAGTAGAGCAAAAAAAAGAGAAAAACTTTGTCGAGATACGCAGCGTATAGTAGGTGCTCGTGAAAGTGTAGATGATGCTCACATTAACTCAGCCCTGTGCAGTATCACATTGTCTCATTGAACTGTTCTACACAGAACAGTGTAGCAGCAGTAAGAAGCAGCAGTGGTGTATATAGGAGCGAAGTCAACTTTGAAAGATGACATTAAGGAAGGAAGGCGGGATGCGGGATGAGATAGGATTAAAAGTCATTGCATTGCTTACGAAGAAATCATTTCCTTTGGCTCACTCTTGTCTCCGTAAGACGAATGTGTGGGATTTCTCATTCCAGCCGAGCATCCGCATCCTCTTCTTACAACGACTGAGCCTTCGCTCCTCTTCTTCCTCCATTCGACTCCCTGAAAAAGTTATGAGTTGTGCCCTGCCTCACTTCCCGACGACTCCTTTCAGTTCCTTCTTCGTCTCTTACACTCGCCATTGTCTCAACTTCTCCATTGTTTAGATTTCTATGGCAGGAATGCCTCCTTTTGCAATTGTAATTACTACGCAATACCACTACGGTCCTTTTCTGCTCTTTATTTCATAGAACTATCCTATTCTACTGTAGTCTTTAGCATTACACCGTTAAATTAGTAGGATGAATTGTAGAATTGCGTTTTTATTCAATTAGTCAATGATAAAGCAGATTTAAATCTATTGCAGTTATATTAATTTGGATTTTTGTGGATATCAAAATTTTATTTTATTACTATTCCGAAAACAATGCTTTATTGCTTAAAACATGAAAGAATATCCTCCTCATCTGTTCAATTATAGTTGTTGTAATTAATATGGGTCCAAAATATAATAAAGGGGCTTCAATCAAGATTGGAGTAGGGAAATTTATGTGTGCATACGATAATTGGAGCGACAATGTGTCCTCTTTTGTTTTCCATGTCACAGGAGGATAAAACGTCAGAATTCTTGAAGAGAATCATAACAGAGTAACAATAAGTAAGGAAATGAGTATTAGCTGAAAGGGTTGTGATGCTTTTTCTCTTGTTTCATTGCTTTGGAAGAGATGTCTTTCTGCGATACATGTAATGAATTCCCTTGAATGCTATTAAACAATGTGCCTCCAGTGCACTCTTAATGACTTCATAGAACGATACAAAACGAACAGAGAATCGTAACAGAATGGGAGAGAGCAGATGCTATAGATTGCAGATAGAGCATTCACTTGTTTTCATATTGCTTATAAGCAATGGAAGAATGGCTCTGACTCCAGTAGGCACACTGCATTAAGAATATGCATCAACACGAAGAGATCCTGCAAGATATAGCGCATATATTAAGGTACACGTACACAAGAGACACAGTCAGAATTAGAATAGAGCGACTTTATTTTCATAGGAGAAGAGTGGAGAGAAGGGCCGCGAAGAGAAAGAGAGTCGCAAGACAACATATTGCATCACAAATGATGCTAGTCAAAAATATCCGAGGAAATAAAAATATAATTATGCAAAGTTTACAACCTATAGTTTGGTGAACGAGAGAGGCGTGGTTGGAAGATCATGATCATGATGAACTGCCCAGTACTGATATTCATTTCATTTGTGGGCTCCCTTGTTTCCGTGCAATTAAATGTGATTCTGCACGAAAGCTCGAACTTATATACTCCAAACACAGTCATTCTAATGCTTATAATATAAAACATTTTATAACTCGTGGATGTATGTTGAAAGAAAAAGTTACATAAATATGAATGACACATCTGCGTGTAGCGCATAAGTATCAATATATCTCTTCTGTTGGAGACAACTATTATTTTAGCTAATTTTTTTAAACTATAGCCTGTAACTGTGTAGAAGGAAAATATATATAGTTAGCAAGTGTGCGTAATAGGATGTAGATGATGGGTACTTTAAGTCTGTCCTTGTCTAAATAAGTTTATTTGAAAAGAGACGGTTGGTTGGAGGAGCGTAGGGAAGAGTGGTGGCTGGTTGGTTGGTTTATTTGCTGTAGCATGGTGGTAAAAATACTAATTTAGATCGAATTCTGCGCTGAGGATGAAGATGTTCCAGTTGATAAATAACAGAGCAGCAAATGTTCCACGTTGAAACGGCTAAGAAGTACAGAAAGCGTCTGAAGCTTCAGAGATGAGCTAAGACCTCGATGAAAATGGCAGAGAAGCCGCCGGAATAATAATTCACGATGAAAGGAGTCAGCAGCTTGTTTCTGTTCCCTGTTCGTCACTCGAACATTAAATAAGTTACGCTTCCTCTCTGATCTCCACCTCATTCTGCCTTATAGCGCAATTGTACCGATCTCTCTGCATTACTATACTCCTACATAAATAATCATTTACATCATACTACACTATAAGATGAAGGCATACCTGTCTCGCCGAAAGATGAATGCATACCCGAGATGTGTACCATATAGCACATCCGTTAGGAGTGTAAGTGTATTTTTGCATCATAGCTTCTATTACATCAGTTCTGTAAATGGAAAATGTGCAAGTCAGTTATGAGCAATGCTACAGGAGTCTATCGATGTGTTTACTCAATCCTGCATTATGTTATCTTTCACGGATCTTTTATCATTCCCAACTCACCATAAGTATAACATGTACCTTCTTCCGTCAGTGTAGCCAGTGATGCTTGATATGATTTCACCACTATCATCTATCAAATACATTTACAATCAAATCTATGCTACACATGATTGTACCACTTTCATTTGCTATTATTCAGGATAGAGCTAAATGCACGCTTATTAATAGACAATGCATGGGGAGTTATCAGTATAATATAATAATATCATTTTTACAACTTATTTGGTTTTTGCACTTTCAGTTTACCTGAAAAAAGTTTTCATAATTTGTAAAGTTAATTTAGAGTCCACAGTAATATATTAGGCAAAAAGAAGTATCTGTACAGCAATGCAACTTCTATTTGCTTTGTTGACTTACATAAAATGAAAAATGACATACATTACCTACATAGAATATTGCACAACAGATATTTTAATATAAGCAGATAATATAACGCAGTAGTGGTTTAATATGACTATGACTTTGTTGTATTATGTTGATTCGTAGTGGCCTTGTGTCATTTTTCTAGAATTATAAACTTAAAACGACATGGGAAAATTGAGATTTCAACAAAAATTTAACTTCGGCAGCCAATAACTATAAGTGTAGCAAATTCGGGTACTTGATGCAGTTATCCTGAAATATTTCAGCATGAAATTATATGAATTTTTGCTATAAGTTTGTCTCAGTATGCAGTAGTATGTATTACCTAATTGCAATTTTAAGATTTAGTTAATGAAAGTGCAAAAATATATGAAATTCATTTCAGCAGTGGATATGTATTTGTGTTGATAGTAGAGCCAGTTGTTGGTTGGACAGTACGGATTGTGCCAAGCCAAAGATCCAGGATTCGGTTTGAAGTATAGCTAAAGTGTAGAGTAGGGAAGTGTGTATGAGTAGGGAGCGAGTGAGAGTGAGTTGAGTTGAGTTGAGTGTAGAGCAGAGATCCGATGGAAGAAGAGTTGTAAATACCCAATGACTGAAATGTGCAGAAGTTGGCAACAAGGTAGTGTGTTCCTCGGTGCGTTTGTTGGTTATGGATATAGTAGGCGTCCCCTAACGATCTCTCTCTCTACAAATAACGGAGCGTAGTTCTCTTATCCCGAGTCGACGGCAGCACCAAACTTCTCTTCGGCTATACGTCCAAAGCTGCCCTTTGTGTATTCCGCCGCTTACACAACTCTCCGTATACGACAGCTCTATCCCTATCCCAAATGCTACACACAAACTCCATGCATGCGTAGCCTACGAAAAGTTCTTGACTCTAAAGCTCTCTAAAGCTCAATTCACCCGCCTGAAATACTCTTCTCTAATAAAAGTCAAATCAAAACATTGCAATTCTTTTATGTCCCATGTGTTTACTGTGAACTTGCAAAATGCAAAGATACACAAACCATGTAGCTCTAAACAAAGATGCTAAATTTCGTTAAAATCTTATACAAATCTAAGAATTTCCTCTTGCATGCAATTTTATTATTATGAAAATTATGAACTTGAATTAATTGTGAATGATGCAAAATTTTGTTTATGTGATTAATTTGCTTTATGCGTTGATAGCAATTAGTTAGCTGTAAAGTGTCAATTTTAGTAGTTGTAAAAGGCTAAATATTATTTGATAGTGAAGTAGAAGTTAGTTGGTTAAAAGGGTTTATTGTAAATATGAAACAAGTAGTTTATGTAAGTTAAGAGAAAGGGAAAGCTACTAAAAGGCCATTTATGACAACGAGCCATTCAATTCACACTGTCGTAAACATTCATAACATCATAATAAACGTGAGCGTTAACTTGCTACTGCTTGCTCTTGTTCCATCGCACTCTCTGCTATGCACTGTGCTAAAGTGAAGCCAAACTCAGGCTCTAGAGTTTCCTTTCTTTGAATCAAACTGAGCTGGAGTTTAGTTAGCCAGAGTTAAGCTGTTACATATATAGCTAATAATATTATATAAGTAATATGTGTTAGTAAAGCTTGAACTGAAAGAGGCCACATTCATTCCTAGTGCCTTTGCTTTGTGGCAGTAAAATGCAGTAGCCGGCATTCGACGAAGCAGTGCTATCAAGATTCATATCAAGCATTACTATCAGTCGTAAAAATTATGTGGCTAACTACTAGCATTGCATTGCCTCTCCGTATAATAAAGTATAAGTAGTATAAATGTATGCCATCGCACCACACAAATACCATACATAACGATTATAATATCAATTTATATGTAATAACGTTCTGTATTCAGATACCAATAAAAAGTTTTATACCTTGTGCTATGTTGTGTTTATGTAATAGAGAGACCGACATAGTCACCTTATTTCCTTTATTCTCACCAACAAACGATCATGGCCAAGGTTATATGGTTATGATGTGTCTGTTTTGTTTTACACATGATTATCGTTTCACCTATATCCATCCTTATTATGCATCATAGTTAATATTATCATTTTTTAATCCCCTACTTCATTTTTACGACAGGAGCACACTTCGACTTCATTTCCCTGCGCTCATTCTCTATGGCATTCGAATCATGTCATGTGAATGAAACAATTAAGCTGTATCTAAATTAATTGTTATGCAAAGTTTTCCTTGCACTAACGTCTTTTGCTCAGATTAAACAGCTTTTCATGGGATTTTTACATAGCTACCTAATAATTTATCTCCAGACACTGGAAAATAATGTCTTCATTAGTGCTAATGTTATTGATGTTTAAGCAATAACATTAGCACTATATTTTAGTTACCAAATATTATGGGAGAAATTCTAACAACTTGTATATGCACTAGATTATCGTAATTTCTGCAGTTTCCTGTTCTAATTTACAAATGATGATGTATGAAAAGCTAATTATGATAAAGGCTAAATCCTCTTGTCTTTCCCTTCTCTTTCTACTCATTGCCAATTACTAACGCTAAATTGTTGCTTTGCTGTAAAAACTTCGCTAATAATCCATTAGCTATAAATTGCAAAATCATTTTAGCCTACTGATCTATACACTAAAAAATCACGGACGCAATCGAAAAAGATTTTGTGCAAATTTTTCAAAATTTAATGATGGGAATTCATAAATCAGACAGTCAAGTCACAGTTCACAGTACAATACACCATCAGGAATTATTTTGTTATTATTCACGTATGGTATTCCTTAATAGTTTACTCATTAGTGTAGTGTGCTACAATACACATTATATAGTACAGTATATAGTATTACTTTATGTTTGTGTTTTTGTGTACATAGTTAATACATTCTATTGTAAAACGTACACATACATACATACATCGTATAGTAGAGGTATCTAATACTTAAATCCTTACAACTTGCGTCCAATCCAACGCTACGATTTTTAATCATTCATTTACTTATAAACGCTTTACATAACTTTACATACATTAGTCGGCTCTCTCAAGCATAGCGCTCAATTTTTCGCAAGAGTTGGTTGGTTTTGGCATTGAAAGCCAGCAGCAGTTGTTGCTTCTATTCAAAAATCTATTTCCCTAAACTGTGGTTTGAGAAATAAATTCCATTTGCTAGGTAATCATGTTCTGTCGCTGTGTGTATTCAATTTATGCTTTTATCTAACTGTCTGTTTCTGAGGTATTGTTCTAATAGTAATGCTCAATGCTTTATATTTTTAATATATAATAATAATGTAGATAATAGAATTAATACCATCGGAGGATCATAGTTTTTAGCTACATATATTACACATAATAATATTATGTCTGTAGAGTGAGATTTGTCAACTAAATGATAACAAGAGTAGATTAGGTAGAATTGATGGATTCGGATTTCAGATACAATACAATACACTAATTTTTATTACAATACAAATAGTTACATACCTACGCCACAAGTACACACTATTAAATGTGGCATAGAATTCAACGCACCAGCCTTACTGTTATACAAATACATACTCGCATTCTAAAAAACAAATTCAAATGTAATTCTTATCGTTTAAATTCCTGTTTAGATACAGCGCATTAGAGAACCAATGCTAATTCTTTTCTACATAGTAAATAAATGCTACGCACAACATTTCTATCCTTACCTGTATATTATTGTAAGTAAACATTCTCTCTAATAATGGTACTACAAATCAAATCAGTTCAGCAAATCAATTAATACAAGTATCAACTGATTAACGTATAAATAAACTATACGCGCTTACTAATATTATTATTATTACAATAGTGTATTAATTAACTTATAGAGAAGTAGTAGTAGAATAATAATAACTATATAACTAACATAACAATAACTCTATCTCTACTGCTACGCTGTAAACTGATCTATTTCTATCGTATAATAATTATTAAATCTACTACACATTGTACGTATGTGTACTATTTAGGTTAGTTAAACTAATAGCAGATGTTGTACATACGAATATGCATTACATTACAATAAATATTCACGAAATATTTTATACACAACAAATATCTTCACATTGTTTAATAATAGTTCATTTTCTACCGTAATAGTAATGTAACGTAATAAATTCATTATTACCACAAGTAATTATTACTAACAGATAATATCTAAGTAAGTAGGTTTGTTAAAGAATCGTATAGCTTTGCTTGGTATACTTCTTTCATTAAGTTGTGTATTAAGGTATTTATTTACGTTTGTATTTATGTAGTCGATGTAAATGTACAGTAGAATAATTATGGCATAAATCTTCGCCTTCGAATCCCTTTCAGTAGTACGTAGTATGTATTTGTCACTTGACGTATTTCATGTATTGCGTTCTGTCATTTTCTTGTCTGAAGTTATATTGTATGTCTGCTTGTCTCCAAAGGTAAAATTATTAAGCACATGTACCAGTACAATAGGTTCAAAGTAGTATACTGTGTATGTTTATAGGTAATTACATATTTCTTTGTATACGGAGAATTCGAAGAATCCTTTTGACATTGACGTTTCGTCTCTCTATCTGTGTACTCTTAATTACATCATTAAATTACTTACGCACTAATTATATATTTATTTATAGTATACACTTTATATTACGCTAGTTTACATATAGTAGTTGTTAACGTATACGAATATTTTAGGTAAAAGTGTTGCACAGTAATCCTAAATTAAAGTTTCCTTGCTGGTATTGCCCCTCACAATTCGGTGTTTTTGACTTGACTATTCAAAGTATACATGTTGTGTGGTTTAGTTTTTCTACTATAAGCTTTCATTTCACATCTAATTTTATTTTATCCTTCTCTCTGCCTACTTACTACACGGCTAAGCCTGTTTTGGTTTAATACTCAATATGACAGCCCAAATTCCCTTCAGTGCGTCCAATTAATTAAAACTTTGAGTTACTTAATTTACTACAATGTGAAGGAAAACCTTTTAAGATTGCTACTGAATTACTAGGATGCTCTTTCTGAAAGCAAATATATTGCGTTGGGCAAATTATTAGTTTATACTTGTTTCATACTAATGTAATGTGCATTGTGCTCCCAATTATATTGAAAAGCTAATGTGAAATAATCATAATTTGCTATATTAAACAATTCTATAGATGGTTTATAAGAGCTTATTTGAAAATCTATGCAAAATTCCTTTCTTCTAAATTTATTTTTCTTTGAAAATAATTCGTTCTGTTCCATTCTGTACTATCATACTACTTACTGAGGTAATCAACAATTTCTAACGAAATGAATTGCCCCTTCATGAATTTCCAACATAAAATGCTACGCAGAACTGTATAGCTACTTAAACTAATGTCGAACTAAACCCATTCAATCTAGTGAATTTTCGAAGTACTTTGCCTACAACTAGCTGAACACAAAAAAAAAACTAAAATTTCATTTGTCTACATTCATTCTTATAATCTTTCAGCACATTTTCACAATAATAATATATTTTCTATTTCTAAAGTATACTGCATTAGCTAGCTAAATCAGGAGGACTCTATTTCAATCTGTTTGAATCGTGTACATTTTCATCGTATACAATGTTTACTAGTTTACTGCTGTGTGCATTCTAGGAGAATATTAGAACGTGAACTTGAATCAGTAATTTGGCTCACGAGTCACGTTATAGTATAGCTGCCTTCGTTTGCTTTATTTGACAGTAAATTATTTGGAACTGACCTCACCAGACATGAATTTCATTTTTAATTTCAAGGGCTATCGTTACGTAAGTTTGTTTCTGTAGGTTCTTAGACTTAAGAGTTAATATTCTAACTGTGACTTTGTTTTCGTATACATAACAAAAGAGTAATTCAATTTGTTATTGTTTGTAGTAAAATGAACAGGTAATTAAAAGTTTAGCTGTCCTATTCTCTTTATATATTTTAGGTACCACTTACAAGCATTTCAACCTTATATATGTACATTTACAATGCATTTTAACACACGTTCCCATTTAAACAATTAATTAGTATATAAATTACTAACGTTTACACATTGTTTAATATATAGTAAAGTATTTATGACTTACTTACCACAAGTAATACGTATTAGGTCTGAATGTATGTATTTTTTATCTGCCAAGGCTTCTACTACAATTTTAACCGGGTAGATTTTGTTTGTAGGGAAATACGCATTTGAATTTTCTCCACGAAACTTCCTTCTATAACAATACATTCTATACATACATAAGTAGTTATCTAATATCCTTTAGTATAATAATCATTCATATCTCTATTAATAATTAATCATTAAAATCGTATCGTTTGAATCGTATACTGTTGGTTTGGTTGGTAAATATTGGTTTTACATTTATCAGCAGTTCTAAATACAATCTAAGGTTAGGTTCCTTTTATTACGTGCTTTTATTACTTGGTTGTACCTTTTTATTTATTACCTTACCGTTTAATTCTGTTATGTAGAGTGTTTGTGTCTGTCTCTAGAGCTTGTCTTGTTCTGTAGGTTCTGTCTGTACGTATATAGGTAGTAGTTCTTGCCGAATTTATAGCACTGTAAACAAATTTAACTTTTCTGTCTGTCTTGAAGACTTGAAAAAGCGTATACATTGTGTTTGACGAATCGGGCTGTATTTATTTATGTCGTGTTCTGTTTGTGTGGACTGGACACTTACGATTTCACTCACAAACTAATAATCGACCAAATTTTGACGCGAGCGATGAAATTCCAGCAAACGAAATAACCAAACGAACCGAAAGGCAAACAACCTATAGTAAATCAAAAACAAAACGAAACCAAAATTAAAAAATTGTGAATTTGTATTCAAATAGCTTAACATTCTACATCCTTCTCCTAAACCTTAAAAATGTCAACTGAACCGTGTACTTAAGTAAACCTGAAAAAAAGTCTAAAAAGGCAAAGCTTTGTATAAGTAGTTTTTAAGGGAAGTCATAAATGTCCTGCAGAGAATTTCCCTTTTCATTTTCTACTTGCACCTTTACTTATGGCCTGTGTGTGTATACTTTGCCGGCTTTTCTATTCTGTTTAGCTTGTTGTTTCTGTGTTAGCGAGCTGTTACGTAAGGGATCATTGTAGCTACACTTCATGACATCACTCTTTTGTGTTCCTCTCTCTACCAAAGTCAGTATTCCTCCGCAGTGAACTGACCGACTAAATTGGTCACCAAATTTTGTTATCTAAAGTGGCTCCAGCATGGCATGAGCTCGTAAACTAGAAATACCCGTTTTACATTTACGCACTGACATGCTTTATTAGATGGCAGACGTATGTTTATGAGCTCTGAGTAAAAAGACTTTATGCTCCATAGATGTATGCCTTTCCATTCTGGAGTCGAAACGCAAAGAACTTGCAGTTCTCCCATTTCGATCTCCGCTACTTCAACTTAACAACTGTACCCAATGTTCACTTATAAGCTGCCCAACAGTCGACATTGAGAATGTTTTATATTTAAAAATTGAAACATCGAAATTTCATGAAAATACCTCACTTAGAATTGGACCAGTAAATCAAAGTGATGTAATCTTTTGCTTACATATATATTGCATATTACTACTCGCAATTAATGTTTTCGTGTTAAAATGACACAAGGAAATGCATATTTTTTTTCCAATAGGTTAACAAATATGCTTGACATGAACTCGTCTCGCACAAGACACATCTACTATAATTAACTGTCAATTCCAATTTAAAATGTACCTTGACATTTTCAATGCCCACTGGTATTTACTGCTTATAGAAGTTGAATGAAACACTCGACTTGCATACATTATACAAAATTGCAAGTCATTTTAAATGAACTGGGAATTAACACGCGCTTGTTGCATTATATTGAAAAATTTCATTATTGTGATTATTGCATTACAATGCAGGTAGCCAATTAAACAAACCCTTTAATTGAAGTAAAAATTTTGATTAATAGAAAATAAAATTATAATTAATAGTGATTATACATGAATTTAGAGAGTAGATAACACGGTGTGTGCTTAGATATTTATTTTTAGAACCAAATGAACTGAGTTACACATTGAACTTTATGTCTGAAGAATTTGGAAATACCATCGCATGGCATTTGTCAGGTTCATATTCATGAACATGGCATGGCACTTGGCCTGGCCAACTATTTTCCCTCTATTGTTTGTTGACTAGAAAAGCTTTTGTGAAAAGCACTCACTGCATGAATATTAAAACTGGACAGTTCATATTTGCATAGTAAGTCTATGTCTGTGAATGCTAGTAATTGCCACTGCATGAAGGATGAACACAATAAAAATCTGTGAATGAACTATACGCGCTTATGCGTCCATATAGTAAAATAGTTGGAGAGAAAAGTTAAAAATTTGGCTATAGCATTTAGAGTGTCTGGAAAAGTTCCTTTGGTATTTAGATGTGAAATACATATGGAGAAAGAGAAGAATTGGTAATCTGGTTTGGATTTTTATTACTTGTTTACTATTAGACATGCGAGGGAAGTATAATGTAATGTGATGTAATGAGATGTGATGTTAGTTTTACAAGGGAAGTAAACCACAGGAAAGTGCAGATGCCCTGCTCTCTAAGCCTATCTCTCTCAGCTACTGCTATGTATATAGTCATTTAATGTATGTACATTTGGCGAGTGTCTACAAAGTGGCCTAGCAGACATAGTGGAGGAAGAGAAGGAAAGTTGTGGCTCAGCCTCTGCTACTAAAACTTAAGTCAACTCTAGTCAGGTTATGGGATGTGGAAGGATGCCGCATCGTAAAATAAAAGGTCGGAGTGTGAAATAGTCATGAAAACGGTTATTTGGCATTTACGGAGGAGATAAATGCCTTTAGGATGACTTTAACTTCAGTTTAAACGCTTGTTCACTGTGTCTTTGATGCTTATGTTGGGCTTGCCGATTCTTTGCGAATTGTTTGCTTTCTAATTCACTTCAGTTCACTTAGGACGCATATATATCTACTCCATTTAGCTTTATCAGCGTTATCTTGCAATTCAGTTATTAAATTAGCAAATCCTCCTCATCTAATGCTCTGACTCCCTTTTAATCTTGTAAACAAAATTTTTTGGCAATAGACAAGGAAAATGAAGCAACAAAATTATTAACGTGGGCAGTTAAACCAGAAAACGAGCTCATTAGATTAGAAATGCAAATAAACTGAATGGTCACGTCCTTTTCTAATTCGTTAGTGCTCATTATGATACAATCGCTAATCATCACTCACCTCCGTTGTGCAACGTATGAATGTATGCGCGCGGTGCGTGCTGTGTATTTATTATATCTGTGTGTATCTAACTAAAACTGCACAATATAATTAAGTAGTGTGTGTAATGAATGTATTCGGTAAATCCTTTTGTTTCCCATGTGTAGAATTTCCTACGTCCAATTGGGTAGTTTTTGCAGAGAGTAAAAGAGAGTTAGTTGGTTGTTTCGGTTTGTTATATTGTGGTTACGTCACGTTTCGTCTGTTTCATTTCCTCTAGTATAACAATACTGCTCTAGCTATGTGTACGAATATAAGTGAGAGGGTTACGTATGCTTTTATATAATAATGTATGTGTGTATTGTATCGAAGTAGTCGCACGGGTAATAATCATTAGGATAATTATAATTGCTACCCACTATCAACCCGCATTATTACTATTGCCAGTAGTCTTGTAAGTTTGTATTTATCTAGGAATAGGTGCCTACGTCTAGCTAAACGCACATTGCGCCTAGTGCTACTTAAATAGTTAAACATAACTAGCTGCTACACAATAAAGTATCTATACACTAGAAATCTATGACTATAATATTATCTGGTACTTAACCAATTTTTTTTGAATATCTTTCTACTTACTTATTACTAGATTACATTTCTTAACGCATATACGCACTTAACTTTTAATTAGTATATGAAACTGACTGACACAAGACACAATACGTATACGTACATAAGGATAAGCTACACAGATATAGAAGGAGCTTTAGAGTCTAAACTAGCAACAGACAGTGTAGTAAGTAAATTAGTAGCTTTGACTCAACTTCTAAACTCATATCAAAGTTGCTATGTTGCTTAGCACTATTTTTCCTACTCATCTGACTTGCAATTTTAATCTGTAGGCATTTTTTGTTAGTTATAGGTAGGTGGTATAGTAGCTAGAAGCTATCTATATATAATATAATGTTCTTTACAGCATGTAATACGTAGAATTACATTACAATTCAATTAAGGAGCTAAATCCAAGTAGACACACTTAAGTACGTACAACTTGTTCCATCGTCCCTGGTAATTATAATATATTTTTGTAGTATGTGTGTTCCTTAATCATTAACGATGGCTACATAGACTACATACATTTCATTATACATAATGCATTAATACACCAAACACTACTGACCTTAAAAGTAGTTGTAGTCGTATTCGAACGAGAGTCGAACCATTTCGCTTGGTCGTCGTCGTCGTAGGTAATTCTGAAGTTTTGAAGGTGCATTCTTTGCGTGGAGATTTCCTCTTGATTATCTTCCAGCAAAAGCCAGCGTCATGGTTTGCTGCTTTGCGGAGAATATTTTATTGAAGTTGTGGAGAGTTGTATGTGATGTTCGGTACTTGTACTATTCCAAGGAGTTTGTGGAAATCGCGAAGGGAGGTTTTCGTTGTCATTCAAGTAAGTGTGATGCAGACGAGTACATAACATTAATCGTAACGTACGTACATAGCTATCAAGTTACTTAAGTACATACTTTAGAATAAATACATTTGTGTGTGTGGCACTACTGATAGTCTAGTAGTTAAGTATTGCTCGGCTGTCATCCTTCTGTCTATTTAATTTGAATTTGTTGTCATTTCCTGTCTGTGATGATTACTGACGTAATTTCGACGCAGGTAGATACATCTACACAGGTAGTAGGTAGGTAGATCAGTATATTAATGTATAGTATACAGTAGTATGCATGTAATGTATTTAGTGTAAGTATTTTCAAGTTGATGAGATTCTTTAGAAGATCCTACGAACAAGTAATCTGTTCTCTATCTAACTGTAGAAGTACATACTGTTCTTCCTTTACTCACATCCTTAATTTATTTATTTTAGCTTTAGTTCAAAGTTAGTTAGTCTAGCTACATGTAGTAGAGTATAGTAGATATTTCTGGTACGAATTAAAGTGGCTGAAGAATTCCTCTATCTCTTATTCTCATTGGACTGACTTTAAGTATATATAATACATAGATTACAACAGGGTATAGGAGAACTATCATCTGTAGTCGGGGCCCAGCTACTCAAAATTCGTTTTTTGCCCTCCGTGTAACTTAATTTTGGAAAAGTGTAGACAGTAGGCTACGAGGTGACGTAAAATGTAAATACATGACAAAGTAAAATTTCTTTCTTCTCTTTACACACATAACTAGTAGGTAGGTAGGTAGGTAGAATAGTAAAATGATTGGCTTTGCTAACTGATTGATTGATGATTTGTTTTGCATTCGAGGAGTTGTTGGTTGTGGCTAAGAACATTTCCCTTTTTACAGTTGTACAGTTGTAAACTTTTCTTTGTCTGGAGATTTGTTTTCTTTTGGTATTCTTATTGGTTACGTAACTAAAATTATGTAGTTGTATGTAGTAGTACTAAAGGATGAAGATTGGGGACTCTTTTTTCATACGACTAATTTTGGCCACCCTGATCATTATGTCCTACTGTTTGTTGAGCGGCAGCTACGGCGGCAGCAGCCACTTTGGCGGCTTGGGCTTGTTTCTCTTGCTCATTCAGCTCTTTGATGGCTTGGATCTCCTTTTTCAGTTTCATTCGTCGATTCTGGAACCAGATCTTGATTTGTCGTTCCGTCAGACACAGGGCATGGGCCATTTCTATTCGTCTTCTCCTCGTCAAGTAATGATTTGTGTGAAACTCCTTCTCCAACTCGAGGGTTTGGTAGCGGGTATACGTTTGGCGGCCTCGTCGACGCAGCCCATTCGCACCTGAAACCAAAAAATTATTTCACTCATTAGTCCTTATTCAAAACCATTAGCGTCATCAATTAATCTACAAAATGTAAATAATTCATTTGATTAAATCTACAAATTAAATTATGTAGGCGTTTGTTATATATGCAAATCCAACCAATCCGAATTAGAAAATATGCAGACACAGGGATTATTTCAGTATCGAAAAACGAAAGAGGATTCGATGCTCCTATTCGAATCTGAAATTGGAAAATCCATTAAAGTTTCCCAGTGAATTACGTCAAGTGAATAGGACTTGTAGACGGAGGCAGTCTAGTCACTCTGAAGAAATAAAGTAGCCTTAGGATGTTGGATGAAGATGAATTGCTCTGCACCAAGTCAATGGCGAATTGTGAGCTTACCGGAGCAATCCAATATCGAATCCAAGCCATTCTCTCAGAATGTATGTACGAAGGGAAAAGAAAACAGATAGATAGATTCATCTGTCCAATTCCATTCAGGCAAAGGAAAACAAAGCAGGGAGATAGGAATATTCCATGAACAATCTAATAGTCCTTCTAATATAAGGAATATTAAAGTGAACTTTAGCCCTGAGCTAATATAAAGCTTCTGTGGATGAAAGTATATTTACCCTCTCTGTATAGGAAATTCGCAGAGAGGACAAATAAACTAGACTGTAGTCGGAGTTGGAAAACTAAACAATCCATCTACCAATGTACATCTCTCTCTATCTTATTGGATTGTTATCCCATTACTCAAGACTTGGCTGACTAGTCGTGTTCTACCAACATCTAATTTTCCTCCGACTATTTACTCTTTCCGTCAGTTAAACCATTCCTTCCTTTTGTTCTCTTCCGAAATCTGAACTCGTGTATTTTAGCAACTTATTAGGTTTCAGACAATTAATTACCATTACTCATTATGACTGCAAACCTTATCCATTCGATAATTACATTACCCATGTAATTCGTTAGTAAAAAACCTAAATGAAGAAACATCACAATTCAGTGATGTGTGAACATCAAAAGTTAACATTCTTGCTTCCTGTTGATCATTAAAAAATCAAATATAAGTAGATAATAATTTCAAGAATCAATTTGCAAGAATCAAGATATAATAAGCAACTCAAATAAATATCTTGTTACATTGTAATACTATTTTAATTGAAGTAGTCAAATGATCTGTGTTCATTTAGTTTATATGGTAATTTTAAAATACTTAGAAGTTTCTAAAGGAAAATAGGCAGTTGAAATGCATATGTAAAAAAGGCTGTTTCCTTGTTGGAGAATTCGTCTTAATTCCCAAATAAGAAAAGCGATGGCCATTGGCTGCTGGGTTTGTTGAATTAAGTGAGTTCTACAGCCATTGCTTCATTATTTTACTTTCGTTTGGTTTGCTGGCTCATAAGAAGCAAAAGCAATGCATAGGTTTGCATGAGTTAACTTGCCTCCAGTCGAGTCCAGTGAAGTTGACTGAGTAAGTGAGCTAGCTAGAGGTATATGTAGTGATATAACGTGTATGTATGGTAGAGGTATACAGAGAGGCGGCACGGAAGTATATGTATCAAGTGTAATAGCTGGGAAGAAGTGAGTAGTAGTGAGCTGATGGAGTGTACTAGTTGGCTGTGTGTGTGCAGGCAGGACAGGAGAGCAGTAAGTAAGGAGGCATGATATAATGGTGCATATCTGTGCGGAGTCTGTCTGAGTTCGTATGTGCAAGAGTAAGGACTGGAGGAAAACGAGGCGTGCATGCCAGAGCGCCATTCCCATCCTCCTTCCATGTCGTACAGCCACAACAACTCAATTAGACTGATTTTATGTGCAAGAATATGGGGAATATCTCCACATCTGACTTGGACCGAGCCAAACCAATGCAATGGCTGTCTTAAATGCACAGCTCCTATAACTACCCCTACCAAATGTATTTTTATATTCTGCTAACTAACAATAGCTTCTTGAATATTGCATAGATCTACGTGTAGGCTAAACAGCTATTACGGATATCAATATCACGCACTCTTTCTAAGCGAGCCGATGTCTCTCTCTCTATAGATGTACACTCATTATTATTGTTATACCTACACACAACAAACACCACCACCGCAAGGTTCTACTTCATCACTATACATAATACAGACATATATTAGATGTACTACATTCACTAACTATAATTTCCTTTCATATAAAATGCTACTATCATTAAATTACTACACGAAGGAGCTCTTTTCTTATTACTTATAAATTAGATTTAGGCACTTACATTACTTATTAATAATGGGATTAGTGACTATGGATCTTATTAGTTTAGCATAGGATATCCTATACACTCAAGTATCCTTGTTTACTCGAACAAACTAATGCCTTATTAGGCAAATGGTCTATTTAGAAGTATTAAACGGAAATTTATATACTTTTGTAGTAGTTTACCTAATGGCTGCTATAAGTATTGTACCTAGCTTTGTACAGATAATATAAACACTCATTCATTAGGTAAATTATTCTTCCACTCTCTATCATTGTTTTCAAAGTGTACAACTAGTCAAAGTCACGTCATGTCAGTCAACTGAAAGTAAGGTATAATTTCATTTGACTCAGACTAGTCTATCCACACATGGTATTCGGTACAGGCATAAAGTATTAGTCAAAAGCCCCAATATTAAATTATTAGACCTGCCTTGATTGTAATGAACGCTATTCTATAGTGGTTCTCATAAATTACTTAAATATTCATCAAATCATCATTTAAGTGATTCGGTCGTTATGTAATGGTCATTTTATTGCTTTGATGCTCGACTCGTATAGAATAGTAAATCATTTTTAATTCCTTCTTTCACTTATTAACTTAGAGCATCCCTCCTCGGTTATTAGACTCTTTCCTTTGTCCATTCAGACTTTTGATTGAAGATTTGTCAAAAAATGTACGCTGATACGCTTTAAAGGGAAGTAAAAAATAATGATATGTAACTGGAAGGGGTTTCGTTCACACGACCTAATTATAGGTACTGAACACAACTGTCTTTCACTATTAATTAATGTCTGAATTCACAAATTAACAAATAAACATTACAAATTAAGTCTCACTTAGGTAGGTACTATCCTAAGAAATGTAGCAACTTAAATGGAGTGAGTTAAATATTTCTGATTTATTTAGGCTTAGCTAAAAGTTGCATCGTAGACATATTAACAGTTGAATTCACTATTATCAAATGCAAAGGCAAAGTTCACACTCCAATATTTTATAGGGACAATATTATAGCATAGCTAACACCAGTGACTAGACATTACTGCATGGAATAAAGAAACTCAGTTCCCAACGGAGCAGAAGTCATTTGAAAGATGTGTTATGACGATTTCAACACGGATAAAGATAAGCCCCTTGGCAGTGAAATATATGGCATAATTTTTTCTGTGAACACTTGACTGTGAATATTTAGTGATCTATCGTCAAAGTTCACTTCAGTTGCTCCACATATATAAGATAGTTCAACGAGGTTAATCTAAGGAAAGTTTAGATCCCTACCAAAATTGGTAGTAGCATATAGGCTTGACTATCTTTTGGCAACTTCATACAAAGAACATTCTAATACACTTTACAGTATTCGGCTAAGTTTTTCTGAGAAATGCAAATAGCAGTACGTAAATGTGATAGAGTGATAAGCCTACCTGAACTGCAGCTGCTAGGTAGTGTAGGTATTAGACTTATATATAATAAAATAGTATATAAGTGTGCGGAGACAGAGAGAGAGAGAGGGGAAGTATGCTTTTGTAAGGTTGTGGCATTTTGAAAAATGAAAGTGAGAAGTCGTGTATTTTGCATGGATATCCGTATGGATATGGATTATGGCTTCAGAATAGAATTTACATTCATTTTTAGACAGTTTAAATCTATCCAGAAGAGTTTTTCGTTGTGTAAGAGAGAGAGAGAATAATAGAAGATCAGAAAGTACTGGGGGTCATTAGATGTAAAGCCTTAAATGCCTCTATCTACACGGCGAGGTAGAGAGAGAGTTCCTTTGACTCTATTCTGCTCTCCTAAGCTTTGCATCAAACTTTGTATATTTAATGTGCTCTGGTGAAATGTATGTAAATTATATCTTTCGCCTTGTCGTTCCTCCGACAGACAGACAACATACGAAGAAACTTGCAACTCTTGTTGATATGCTTGCATGGCTATAGCTGCTATGCTACACACACTACAAGACGTTTTCTTATGACCGGGTAAAAAATGCAGACAAGAGATACTGATAGTGCACTGGCTCTGCTATACATACGTACACTCTCTGTTTATTCACTGTAAACTTGAAAACATGCTTGCTCATTGCTCACCTACCTGCTTATGTAGTTGCTCGCTCTTTATATTTAGTGTAACAGAATACATAAAAGACAATTTGCCTTGCCCTGCTGTCTTTTTCTATTCTCAATAAATTACTTGCCTATGTTCCTTTCCTATGTGTCTAGTGTACGTGTATATTGAGCTAGAAGACTATGCACACATACATACCTACAACATTTCACATCACATCAGCGGAGGGAATTAATCAAAGGACGTCAGTCATAAAGCATTCTGAATTTATGTTCCTTTTCTTCTATTTGGTACAAGCATGCTGAGATGTGAATCCTTATTTCTCTTGCACATACACGTAATAGTTGTATTTATGTATGTGAGATACTATTTGCTCACAAAGTACAAGGAATGGAGGATGGAAGTGAGTGAAACAACACTGCGGTGCATACTCCTTCATTGTTCGTGCATTATAAATAACTATCGCTAATATATCTGTATTATAAATGAGTTGAGATAATGCAAAGTATGCCCGCTACGAGAGTTTAGAAAAAATACAGTACTTGTTTAAAGGTGTCGTTGACTTGATTTCCAACATTTTCAAAGGATATGTTAGTTTAGCAGAGAGAGGATTTTGATAGCTTTGCTAACAATTTGATGATAGCATAATAAATATTACCACAACTAATACCAAAGTACCTCATGGGCATTTTTTCCTTTTCTGCACGCATTTTCCTACAGAGTCTGCACAAAGCAAATTGCAATTGTTTTTGCCTTTTCAACACAGACATAATATTGCACAAGCATTATTTTCATATTATTATAATGATTTATATACCGTAGCTTAACCTTGCATGTAAATGATATGAACCATGGCTGTATGTACATATGACGATTAAAGAAAACTGACTCATTCATCTCTGCTGAAAATCCTAAGGCAATGCAATTGCAACGGCACTCACCAACTCACGATCCATGGGTTTTAGAAGTGGTAAAAGGAAAATCCCTTTAGAAAATACATACATAAGTACATATCTGTAGAGAGAAGGATGGATGGAGTTAAGAGACTTAAACACTCTCGCCAATAATTCGACGAACTGAAAACTGAGCTGAAGCCGAAGTGGTTGTGTGTGGAAGGAAAAGGGAAAATTGAGAAACAGTAAAGTCAGAGACGGGGAGGAGGGTAAAAAAAATGTAATTTCTCATTGCCATTATCTTGATAGGAAATTATTGGAAGGAATCCCAGGCGGATTATAAAAAGTGTAGTCGTGCGATAATGTATCAAGCGGAGAGCAAATACCTACTCTCGGGTAAACCAGTCAACTTCCCTCTCTACCATCATCCGAAATTCTATAGTTCTCTGCGTCCTGGTACAAAGCCACATAAAACAATCCCATCCAAAGTGGAGAGAAAGACAAAGCTGGAGAAGAAAAAGGCGGCTCAATGAAAGACACTAGTGAATTCAGAGTTTTGTCAGGGAGAAGTTGAGATCCGTCAGCGTCAGCATCAGCAGCCGCCTTATTCCCACTTCTCTCTTACAAAATTACTGGGCACAGCAAAATTTTAGTTTTACAAGCCCCGGGCACCCGAAAGACAACTTAGCCAACTCGACTCTTTCATTCATTCATTCGAAATTGTTGCGGTCGCCCAATGAAAGTCAGGCCAAAGAAAAAAGGACAAAATTCAGCGAGAAAGAGAGAGAAAAGAAAATACACCGTGAGCAATTCTCGGTAAAAAGATCTTCAGAGAGAAATGAGAATCCTCTGAGGAATTCAACTCTTTTGGAAACAGTCATAATTCCTACTAACTCACTAACTCACGATAGGTTCATACTTATAAGCGTTTTGACTACTACTCTGTATATTTTTTCCTTCCTTACCACACATTAACATGTTTTACACGATTATAACTACCTAATATCATTCACTATTACAAATGCTGCATATAATAGATCCTTTAAGTGTTATTACGTAATAGCGAGTGCATATAGTGAAGCAATCCAACAATGGTGCATTTATTTAGCTAGGAGCAATGAAATAAAGGGAGCAAATGAGAGGAAAGGAGTAGGCTAGGATTAATACAGGCCAGATGAGACGGATTAACTATTTGAAAGGAAACCAGTCAGAAGAGATATTCTGAAATTCAGCTGGTAGTTTCTTCTACGTAGGTTTAACTTGGTAAATGGGACTAATCGTAAGAATGTATCTAATCTCTTTGCTTGGCTGTGGGGCTGTGTGCTAGTGAATCCTTTTATTTTATCAGCAAGGCAAGAAATCCCCTTGTTCTTCAGATAGAAGCCAGAGTTATCTTCCTTGGCGTGACAAAAATGTTGAAAAGAAATAGCAACATTAATCATCGCTATTTGTGAAGTGTCTATGCATAGAATCATTCACAGTCTTGAATTTTAAACAATGAGATGAAGGCAGATGTTACATTTTCCCTTCATTTCATACTAGTATGTATTTATGTATTTGAATAGAATGCAAATCATCATGCGTTCTTGCCCGTCCCTTTATTTTAATCTAATCAATTCAATAGTCAATAATCAAGTTAGTTAGTTCTCCGCTTCTATTTGTATTATCGACTAGTTTATGAGTATTGAATACAAATATTGACCATTGCCTCCCTGAGCACGGACAAAGAGAAGATGTGAATTTAATTTCCATAGACGTGACAAAGATTATCTCTGACTGGTAGAGTGTGTGATGCACACAAATCAAACTGGACTCTGGTTTATCTACAACGTGTAAACAGTAACTGTAAGTAGTAATGCAAATATAAGTGGAGGGATGGGGCCGGGGATGATTGCGGTCAGAATCATACGGAAAATTGCGGGTAGTATTGGCTAATCTAATGTCGGCAGAGAGAGAAAGAGAGATGCGAGCATAAGGTCAAGTGAAGCAAGGGTCTGACTCTGAAGGGAATCAAAGGCTAAAAGCATTGTGTTCGAGAGAGAGAGGGAATAAAAGTGCTATATCTATTTCACAGAGCAGTGCTCAGATCTGCTCGACTGTAATTCCACAATGGGAATCTATGGCCAAGGGTTCAATCCACCACTCTCCATCCTAAAAAGGAAGGCGTGATCATAATTGAGATGTATAACAACATTTCTCATTCATTCATTCATGTATTCGGCTAATCTGAAATGAAGTTGGAAGGGGTGGTTGGTTGGTTTGGCTGCTTTGGCATTGGCATCAGTTAAGTCAGTCGACTCAAGTCAAAGCATTGCATCGCAACAGCAATACAAAGTGTATTGGTTTTAGGCAGTTTCCTTATCCGTCTCCATACGCTCAATGCAATGAGATGTGGTAAACTTGCGGCTTGACTAAACTTGCTTTTGCTTCAGTTTGGCGTGGAGTGGTTGCTTGGCTGGTTAGGATAATAGGATCAGATAGAAAATGGAAAATATTATGACTAGGCTTGCACGGAGGAGCTAAAAGCTCGGATATTTCTATAAAAGGATCTCTAATGTAAAGATATAATACTATTAGAACATTTATCTTCCAACTAAGATATGATGTATCTTCCCTGTCGTCCTCGAAACTCGCTCTTCTTCACAAAACTCTTTATATACTAGCATCTTATATCTATATATATATATATATATATATAAATATATGGCTGAACAGTACTGTTGTCCATGGAACATATCAAGTTCCGAATAAAAATAGGACATTTTTGAAGTTGGGCAAGTTGAGATGATAAGAGGAGGAGTGGAGGAGAAGGACTTCTCTCTCTCTCTCTCTTCCATTTCCATTCTCAGCCAAAACACAATCAGCTTGCGAGCAAAGACTCGTTTTGGTGTAAACTAACGCTTCTATCCTAATGTAACACAACATAACAACGCAATGAAATGTTACATGCATAGCTCCACTATATATGTCCCCATCCCTCTCCCTATACTATGAGTTGTGTTATTTAGAGAGTACCTACCTACTTATGTATATATTGCACAAGATACTTAGGTATGTATGGAGTTGTGTGTGCAGAGCCAGTAGAGACGTAGTCTAAGTAAAAGGGAGCATTAAATCATGGCGTCGAAACTAAGACCATAAATTCTGGCGACTTGGGACCTTCCCGTGACAGCTTCGCCGAGAACAGGAGAACAGGATAGGACGGCACAGAACACAACGACGAGATGAGATGAGAGAATATCTAGCCAAGCCATTCCTTCCTTAACGAAACTATCTACATCAGCCGCGATGCATTTCTAACGCCAGCTTATAAGTTTCACCAAACACACATCACACAACCCTTCCACTACAAATACTCTCTCTCTCTCTACTTAAGCTATGGAGCAGCCTATCTTCACAGGAGATGTGATGTGAACTATTTATCTAGCTGCATTCAATCCATCTCTACTTCTGCCGAACTACTCTCAACTATAACGGAATACAGATTTGGCTCAATTCCCTATAACTATCATGCATTTACCAACATATATTACATTCATCTTTCCATATACGCGTTACTTATGATCTCCACCCTTTTTCATCGGAAATTTTCATGCATTTCTACAGAAAAACACTTTAATTTAAATTATTTAATTTTATAAGAAAGTACTGATTAGAATTTAGTCATTATAGTGGAATATTGTAAGAGGGTAGTTCTATTGGTTTTGTGGTTTGTGTACGTAAATGTTATAAGAAGATTAAGCAATTTTTCACTTTTGGTAATGGATTTTCAATGAATCGATACTTTGGCTGCTAAGTAAGTGGAAACACCCAAAATAAAAATCTGTACTCCTCTAAGAGCTGCTAATTCAAAGACGTAAATTAAAATAATGAACAGAAGCTTTCATCAGAGTGAGCACTCCCTTTTCTATTTGTAAAGGGAACGTGATGAGCACAAAGCAGAAAAAAGAAAGGCCAGGAGGAACAGTTGAGAACAAACATTCGAAGAGCTATTGATAAAATAAAAGAGCAATTACAGTTATGTTGTGTTATGTTATTTTATGAGTATTCCTTCTATCTGTCTGTCTACACGTTCTAGTGTAAATTCAATAGATCTTCTGTTTTGGGAACAGCTCAGGAAAGTACAACAGTACGGCCTTTATGTTATATAGTAAACATATTACGACATTGCAGATGAGTTTTTTTATTGTAAGTTGGTAAGGGTATTATATGGCTAGTATTTATATGCATATTGTATGCAAGAAGAACTTGTTAGCTCCATAAATATGTTTCATATAGGATAAAAGGTTATACTCGAATGTATCTTTTTAGGTCAACCTATTGTACATTCATGTTCTCCATACAATAGTACAAGAGTTTTTTAACGAAGGAAATAGTTACTCCTTGGTTATCAAAAGGAAGAAGAAGGAAGGCTCTGAGTGTGAGCCCTTTGGATGCTGCCTGGTCTGGTTGGTGAGCTGTCGAGTCTCTTCCCTTCTTCTGTCTGTGGAGATAAAAGTCAGGCAGGGCTCGTTTTCTAAGTAGATTCCGTGTTTTTCGATATGTAAGATGCATCTGTGCTCTTTAGAGACTTGGAGATAGTTTGTAACATTCAAATGAACCTGCACCACGAGGAAGTGTATGTATCAGTGCTTGCGTGCATGTTTTAAAACATTTTCTGACACTTTAAGCCTTTACAAATGAAAGTTATTTGTTTTAAATGAGGAAAGTTCATATTACGTTTGTATCACTAAGTGCCCTTTGCCACGAAATGACTATAACTAGCAATAAGATTGTTTATCTACTTGCTAGCCTCACAGTCGTCTGCCTCTTATGTTCTCAGACAGGACCTTCACCAAAGATAAACAGGATATTGAATTGGGAAGACTGATTTGGAGACAGGTCTTAAAGACAACTCTAAATCAAGAATTAAACGCAAGAGGATTTAAAAAACGATAATCACGCGTTTCTAAAAAGAGTCATGAATCTATATATGAAGACATTCTCTGTCCATTATTATACCAAAGGATCTGTCATCTGTATATTTTTTATAGAGCCCAATAGTCCATAGCATCTGTACTTTTACTTACTTTAGTTTGATTTTTAATAATCCAAGTTAAACATTTAGCATTTGTGTAAAAATGAGTGTATTTACAGCTTTATAACAGTATGGTGTGTTGAATGTGTATTGGGGAAAGAAATATGTGTGTCGGGATGTGGATGTATTGGAGAGAGTGAAAAAGAAGGGGATTGGTGGAGAAGTTGTGTATAGGAGTAAAATAAATGAGATAGAAACTCTCCTTAAATTAAAGGGAGCTGAAGAAGTAGAAAAGACTAATGATGAGAGTTTTTCTATTGCCAACAACTTTGTTAGATTAGCAAAAGAAAGGAAGGCTTGGCTGTTTGCTCTGCTCCGGCTGCCCTGGCCCGGCACAATAAATAAATGTTGTTCTTGTGCTGTACATAACATGCACTTTGATAGTGTAGTGGTAACTTAAGTCCAGACGAGAGCAGATGCTGCATACGCTCTCCTTCTTCCCTCGGCTAACTAGTCAGTGCTAATAGGAACTGAAGAAACGCACCATAAGGAACATCATCAAGAGAGGAGGAAGAATAAGAGAGGAGCTGAGGAGGCCACGCCAAACTAACTTAATAACTAACAAAGTTAAGTCTGTCTACACGGCTGTAGCATTCGTATAGTGCCTACTTTATTAGAGCCACTGGGAGTGTGTACATATAAATGTGTGTGAGTGCATATAGGACATAAAATACTCTTGCTATCTACCACTCACTACTTACTAGAGAGTAAGTAGCAAGAAAGGGTAGGAGGGAATCTAAAAGAAACTTGCAAAGTCGCAAAGAAAGTCTATCAGTATTTTGTAACATTCTGTGGTTTCCTTTGCTCTGATTCCATTCCGCTTTTTTGGTGAGCCACACTCTTGGGTAGTAGCAAGCTCAAGCTCCACTCAGTCACTGCACACACATCGCATCACACATAACTTCCTATTGTAAATGATGAGAGAGAAGAGAAATGAACCATTTTGAAAGGAGGCTTCTCCAACTTAACTTATTAGTTGCCGTTCCGTCGCATTTTACAACGATGGATTTAGTCGACGAGAGTCAACTGAGCTGATTGTGACTTGTGAGTTAGTTCCTTTTCAAGAGCTACAGAGAAAACTTAGAGTTGCATGATGAGGATCCGGATGGCCGGGTTTCCTCCGGTTCAATGAAGTTCCACTTCTTATGTGGATAACTAAGTAACAACGACTAGATACATTCAAATTTAACTCGGCTAACTCACACACTTCCTATACCTATACAGCCATCCTCCTTTAGCTTTAATATAGAAATATACAAAAGGACATGCTACATAGCTACTTTGTAAGAGATATGTACCTATATAGATATAGGTACCTAGGTTCTTTACCTAGATATATCATTAGTTCATGTTAAAATTCTAAGCTTGAACTACATTAGTTTTGTAACAGGAACCGCGAAACCAAATGAATCTGCACCGGTTATATATATATATATGTACCTACACTAATAATAGGCGGAAAGTATAGTGCGGCTTTGCTTTAATGTTTCAAACTTTAAGCTTCATCATTTGAAATACAACAGACTAAATATCCTATGTCATGATAATCTTTGAAAGAGAGTTTATAGCTGTTTTCAGTGGCTAACTACGCGTTAGTTAGTGTGGGCTAGCGAAATAACTTAGCATTCGTTTACTTTGGATGATCGTATGGTTTTCTTTAAGAAGTTCCGGTCCGTCAAATGATGGATATGGATGTTGATGCAAAACATGTGCTAACTGCTTGTTTGCTTTGTCAAGAAGAATCCCAAGTAAACTTAATAAGTTGTAGCTCCCGTTTGTTGGACTATTATTGTTAAAAAGTGTTGAATATGCTAACAGCGTCCCTTGTCTACTGCCAGAACTCAAGAATAATTCTGAATTGATTTCCAGAGCTATAATATGATGACTGCTATTGCAGGGCATTAACACGTATCGTACTTTTTAGCTCACGAATTTTAATGATGCCATTAAGCCTTTGAATATTTTACGACTATGACACATTTACACTTACTAATTATCTGCGCTTAGACTCCTTTAGTAGGTAGTTGATGTGAGAGAGAATGAACGCCGCATGGATGTCTGTAGTCAATTTATGAGAAGAAACTGAAAACGGTTGTATGCTATGTGCCATAAGGTCCGCTCTCTCTCAGATGTAACCTCCCAATCCATGCTCTTTGAAGGAAATAAGTGTAACAGTGAAAAATGGCTAAATGTTTTCCTAGTTTCTAAAGAATTGTATTGCAACCCAACCCAATGGAGTCGGAAAGAGCAATAGATCATCAACATCCTATCTATCTCCTACTCCTACAACCACTAATGAGATAGGAAAAGGAATGGCCGACAGTATTAATGGAAAATAGACCACTAACCAACTTTAGTAAATTATTTTACGAATGCTCACTAATCACGCTTTAGTTGCACAGACATGCTTTTCTTATTTATTAGTCTATTTCCCGTTTTCACACTTACTCCGTGTTACACATCCTCTGCTCATGAGGAAGCAGACGAGGAGGAGCATCGTAAATAACAACTGTTAATACACAATGCCTTGCCATTATTACCATTTTGAATTAAAAATAATATTTTTGCCACGTAGCCACATAAATATTTCAGAGCGGAACATCTATCCATATGCATGCAGGAGACATGCCTGTGAACATATTTATTTATAGGGATATTGTGCAGGCTTTAGGTATCGACATTGACGCAATAGCAGTGAACTAAATCGCCTCCATGCTGTAGCTAGTTGGAAAAAGCTCATTTTTTACTTGTAGTCTAGCAAAACGTAAATCTCATGAAATGAGTAAAAATGTGTCCCACGACTTCTTCTGACAGAATAAATGCACTAAATCTTTTTCATGATCCGTATCGAGAAGGAAAGAAGGGAAGGTTGGGAAAGTGTAAACCAATCTTTGAAATTGAGTAACTATCTGCTGCACAACAAACTAAAACTGGTAGTCATACTTTAACTATATGTCACTAGTCTATTTCAGTAAACATTTTTAACCACTCCTTTTAGCGGAAGAACGGCAATGTCAATTATGTCACTTTTAATCAGTTTACAAAACCTTGGCATCAGATTTTTACATTCTCGATGAAATTAAGATTGACAATGAATATTTCGATTATTTCTACAATGATATACGAAATAAAACCTCACATGCAACCAAGAACAGATTCTCCAACATCCACTCATAAGGCACGGAGTTATTTGATTGAGTGTAAGTTGTAATTCTATTCTGCATGACAAAGAAAGCGCACATTTGTGATGCTTCTTAAAATTATCGTGTAGCTAATGTAGATATCCCTAGTAAAGATTAAAGATTGTAAATAGCAGTGGTAGTTGCATGTAAATAGTATGGTACATTTATCCTGCGGTTCTTTTCTTACATAGATCTTGTAAGAGCGGAGAATATGAGGATTTCTTTTTGTGAGTACGACCAATTCCTGGGTTGCATAAAGAATCCTTTGAGAAAGAAAGGACGACGTTGGCTGTTGGTTGTACTCATTGTGCTGGATCCAGTAAATTCATGTTCCGCACAATGTTGATGCATGGCCTTTGGTTTAGCATGTGTAGAAAAGATTTAGTGAAACAATATGGTAATTGTATGCCTTGCCTATGAAACTTCTTACTTACGATTAGCTAGCCTACAAAGCCATCTCCTTCAGTAGAAAACATTCTCGAGAGCATTTCTTTACAAATGTACTACATGCGAGCATGGGAATTACATGCACTACAGTTGGGAGTTGTAGAGAGGCAGAGCAGAGGTATGCGGCCAAGATGGATGAACAAAATATAGACATAAATCTGCGTGACAGCGCATATGGATACGAGTGCTGAAATAATTGGTTGGTTTGTGAAATAATGAACTTGCGCTTACTCACGTCACACTCGAATACATTACACTCTCTTCTTCGGGCTCCACTCAAATCAACTCCTGCCCTGCACTGGTCCACCTTCCCTCAAATACAAAATTATATAGAAACTTTTAAATTAAAACTCTCAGATGTATCTATTTGCTAACAGCTTTAATTAAGAAGGATGCATTACACATGGCCCCTTATAAATATGTCTCTTTTTATTACAACACATTTTCTTCTATTGTCAATTATTGGTACTGATAATAATTATTTTTATTTTTGTAAAATTATTTTCAATATGTTTTCAGATGTAAGAATTTTAGTAGAATTATTTTCTCTATGTCTTCAGATGTAAGAAATGCCATGTTTGCAAATAATTGGTGACGACATACATTACAAATCTACTTCTGACAATTGACGTTACCAACTAAATTAATATTAGGATGTATTTTACATTCACTGCAGAAAAGAATCTGCTTTATTTCCACTTTATTTCCACAAGGAAAAACACTCAAAAACAGTTGGTGTAATAATTGGAAAAAAGTTTACATCTTTTAAAAGTCGGGAGAGGGAGGAACATTGAATAATAAGGATATCACTAGTGGACTAATGGCGAGAATAAGAACTGCATTAAGAGCCTTATAAACTGCGTGTGACATGGCGCTGAGTGGATTAGGAAAGAGGAAGATGATGCTACTCTTTATATCGAACTATCTCGCATAGAGTCAGGTTTTTTGTAGAGAAATGGATTTTAAATCAAAGGCAGGCCGAGTCTAGTATTTAGCTAAATTATTCTGTTAGTACATCTATAATAAAACGGAGAGATAGAGAAGAAGGTCCTAACAAGAGTTTTATATATTGCGTAGGGCTGCGTGGCTGTAGGCCGCCGGCCGTGTTCCTTCCTTCTCCTAACTTATCCAAGACAGACGACTCTTCTATATCAACAGAGAAAGTCTGCGTACCCACCGTAAAGATTCTTTATTTGCTTCCGTGGCATCACTTCATATCAAATTGCTCTGCGCACTTAGTTATTCTCTGTTAGGCTCCTTTGACTGTACATGAATAGAGTGAGAGGATGCCTCTACGAGTAATAGAACTGTAATCGCAACAGCACTACATAATGCCTGTATAAACCGAGGAGGCAAGAGATACAAGTCGCGACTAAGTAAAAGTAGTACATATATACGTATCATGAAAACGACTACAAGGTCGTAAATTAGGGAGAGAACTTTATTGAGTTTTTTCATCCACTTTTACATACCTATATATTCTGTAAGATACTCTTCCGTGCTTCTTCTCTATGGCTATGTAGATCTAATGTACTGCGTGCATATTTAGTGTAGCCACAGTATAATGAACAGAAAACCCTAGTAAATACTTCTTCGCACACTAATATTATAGTGGCTAGTACTTAACTAGTAGCTGTGTAAGACACATATATAATATATAACAACTTTTAATATGAAATCCTCACAGAAAAGTTAAACTACTTGTGCGTTACATAGTAGCATAGAGACAACAGTAACAGCATGAAAAAATAATGCCTAAAATCTGTAATAGATATTCTCATAAAATTCGAAGATATATTGTAAGGGAGAATGCTCGCATGTCTACATTTGTGTATTATGATGCAGTAGAACATAAAAGGCTGTAGTATAAATACAGTTCCTAAATAGGTATACATACTATTGCAGCATTATATAAAAGAGTTGATTTGACTGGGTTGGCTTGGCTTTGGCGCAGATATATTATCTGCACTAAGCGTGCATGCATGCATACATAAGAATCTCAATGATTTATAGAGCTGCCCTGTGACCTTTGATATATGCCTTGTTGTCCAGTCCAACTTTGAATATTTATACAAGAGAAAACATTTATAATAGGAAAATGAAACAAAGACAAATAGTAGACTGCTTTCATTTCTTTGGCTCTCGGCCCAGTATCTTCTGTTTCACGTTCTCTACAGCATACAGTACAACCGAGCAGAAAGAAGTTTTAAACAATGCAAAGAACATGCCTCAAAATTACGTTTTCAATGCATTGATTTGAATAGAGAGATTTTACAAAAGGCAGTTGAATTTGAATTCAAAACTTTTTTGTGCTCATCCAATAGAATCTCTTTCTCTCTAGTTGTCAAAACAAAAGGGAAGGAATGGGCGAGGAAGGGCTAAGTAAATACTCACAGGCATTGTTTACTCCTATGTACAATAATGGAGCATGAATTATGTAATATCACATCTAGAAGTAGTTCTACTCTTCTTTTTCTTTGACTTAGTGGTTAGGTTTAATTGATTGAGTTGTAATGTTCTGTCAGTGGTGCGTACAGTAGTAAATAATAAATGTTAATTTTACAATGTTTTCTTTGGGTAAGGTTTCGGCCTGGATAACATGTAATGTAGATCGAGCTAAATTCGTGCTGTACTCACACAGTAGGATATAAGTAGTGGATTCTCTATGCTTTTGTTAAGGGAATGAAGTAGTAAGTATTATGCCTACTCCCGACGACATGTGCAGAGCAATTTGAGTTGTTTATGACAGGGTATAAAATAAAAGTACACTTTTGAGGCTTAATGGGTGCCGCTTTATGTATTTCTATCTTTATAGACTTCTTGATGATAGTTTCCCTGCTATTATGTCCTGTTTCACTTATGAGCTTATCAAGAGTGTTAAATTAAAGACTCTTAAAAATTCTACTAAACACACTTGCCCACTGTACATGTGTTGCACTAATTTTGTCAGTTTTAATTCCAATTACGTGTTATTAAGTCTAATAGTCTGAGATACAAACATGTTTTCCCTCTCCATCTTAACAGACAGCATAAAAATGTATAAAAAGAGCAATAGACTATCTAAGGGCAAACTGATCTTTGATATCATAATGTTAGGATTATTTACACAGCAAGTTTTTCAACCACCACAAAATTTATGTTTTAATTAGTGACGACCTAAGCCAGTTAAAAGCTTTGTTCGCCCACACGAACGCCTTTATTGTCTCAGGTAAGTCGTCCTATATGTTTATCCTTTATTCAAGTACACCTAGTAATACTCAGAGTATCTCAATATCTTTTCTGTTGTCTGCACTGTGATACCTTATGAGCACATCTTCTATTAGCCTTCTCTCACTAATACCAATAGTTATGTCTCTTAGTATCTATGTGCATTATATTCATTGACTATGCCTTATTTTATCATCATGACAAACCACTGCCTACACTGTGCAATATATACACTACAAACAATATTGAACATGATATGTATCGAAAATACACTATAGCTGTAATATTTATCTGCTACACGTATTCATGGTGAAAATAACGACCTGCGTTATTTAATCTGCAAGTGATTATCGATTCGTTTTATTTAAAAATCGAATTTAAACTTTAGCTAAAATTCATTTTATTTAAATGTGTTTAACCGCATTTTTAAAACACATAAATCATTAAAATTCAAATTGCACTACCTATTTTGGAAGACCCAACATCTTTAAAAAACTTGGGAAATTAAACTCAAAATTGTGGTGCAAGAGTTACAGTCAATATCTACTAATCCCAACATTTGTACACTGGAAATTTGAAATCTGTTTCAGCCTTAATAAACAGCCCACATCATTCATTACCTCTAATAATTGTACAGACAAAAAGGAAACTAAATCTTGTCATTGCGTTTGCTTAGAAAAAGAATAATAATAACAAACATTTTGTATGTTGCATCTTTAAGCGCTTGTAGCATTCAACAGTACGATAGTTCAAAAATGTATATTTCTACTGTAACATCGCAGAAAAGTACAATTTACAAAATAATTTACATGCATTTGGGGTAATATTATTCGTCAAGTTTCTGTGACCATGCAAGTGCTTATTTTCGTAGTAGTATTTTTAAATCATTTTAATAAGCCACTTTTAATATGCTATGTACTTTTTTGATGATCAAGATGAGTTTAGTGAACAGGTGAAGTGACTTGACTACACGACAGTAAAGTGAATATGGTGGATGAGAAAAAACAGGAGGTTGGTCGGGGAGTTTTCTTTTCTTATGTACAGACAGACATACGGTAGTCGAGACCCGTCCACCCGTCCTACGTAGCTTTATAGTTTATGCCATAATTTATTCACATTGCATTTCACAGTAGGTGAAGATGGATTGCGTCAAGTTTATTTTATTTCTTGGCTCTCTGCTCTTGTACTGTCCTGATGAGTCAGGACACGAAATGTTCATTTGAAAACATACATGCCCTGCATCAAAATAACTAGGCTTCTAATAGCATTTAAAATTGAAACTGGGCAATTATAGTTTTACATTCCACATTTTTATCATGAGACATCAAGAAAATCTTGTTTCATAAACGCAGTATCATAGCTAGTAACTTAATTAACCAATTCTGCGAAACATTGTAAAATTACATAAAGCTGCTTTCCTTCCCGTGTAATTCTCATGACTTATTATTACGATAAGAAACGTGCAGCTCTGAATTCAGACCAAATGGAAAGTAACTAATACCTACCTTTTTAGGGAGCCATGTCTATTTATTCTCATTCATCTTTATTAGATGACTATCTTGAGTGCACTTGTTGTTAATATGCTTTTATTCATGTGCTTGCGTCCCATTAACATTACCAGGAGGCACTCATAAAAAGTGCATTCGAAATTTGGCCCGATGAATAAGTATGTCAAGTGAAAAACTGGCAGTATAATACAATTGTAGTAGTAGAACATTGAATTTTAATAATAATAAGACTCTTTCATAACAAAGAAGAGGCTAGAGTGAGACGAGGCAAGGCATGGCCAAGCCAAATTGAGATAAGACAGTAAGATAGTAATGGAAAATAATATATAATTATTCCTCTGTGCTTTTCTTGCTACGCACTCAGACTTCATTTTGTTCGCTGCTTCCTTTTACGTTTTATGCTGAGAGGATCATGTCATGAACAATTCTATATACAGACAAAGCTTTAGAATCTCTGCAAGCACCCAATAGAACTAGACAAACTTCAAACATGGATTATTAATGCCGTATTACACAGATATTGTTTGCATATGAGTTAATAGTTGATCCTCTCATAATTTTCAGACTTTCATTGCACTGCCCTGCTTTTGTATTACCAAAATTTACTGCAACAAGAGCCAAGTAAGTTGTTCCACAGGAAAGCGTAGATAAGAGAAGACAGGATTTGAGTGGGAAGGTGAAGGCGGAGTTTATATGCTAAACCCTAGGATATTAGGGAAAATATTCTCTAAAGGCTTACTTTACGAAAATACTAAAGTGAAATTGGACGAAATACTCTTCTACTATTATACAGGGCAACTAAGCGCTTCGTTTTACTTTGTAATCTATAACTTCGTTGTGTGTCTAATTATGAACACATGCGTCTTAATGAACAAAAATGTACTTAAGATATACAATTCCATCTCTGTTGAGATTTTAACCACATTTTTCTCATTAGTAAACACTTGTGCATTGTATTATGTAAAAGCTACTACTACTTTTTATCTCAAATACTACACAAGGGATTTTTGTAGCACGCAATTTGCATTTTATAAATAGTCTGTGATAGAAAATAGAATTATTCAAACTGGATATTAAATTTTATTATCAGATCAGAACATTATTCGACACGAGCCAGCAGAAACATTAGAGATATAAAAGGATTTCTTGATCTGTTATATTCATTTGTATTGAGATAAAAAATTTATAGTCATATGAGAGAGATTTGCTAAAGTAAAAAGGGCCCTTCATCCTTGGAAAATTCCCCAAAGTTGAACAGCATGGGAATGAGTAAGAGAGCTTTAGTAAAAAGCCGACACTGTTAGAATCCGGAAAAACTTTCAATTTCACGGTCGTGAATTCGATTTAGATCAACTGAACTGAAGTTTCTAGGGGAAGGGTGGAGATTGGAGTCTAAGAACACTTTAGTACTTGATATAAATTCAAAATGGTCCCTGCTCCTTTCTGTGCGGAAGAGGGACAACCACGGAATTTATGGATTCTCAAAGCTAAACCAAGTAAATTTAAATTAAGAAGAAAGAGGAATAAAGAGTGAACAAAATAAGATACTTTGTTTCATAGTCAAAAGAGCTACTCACTCTGCCCATCCATGTATAGGACTAATGTCGGAGAATACACACAGGAATATTTGTTCCATGACCAACTGTAATGTAAAAAGCTCAGCAGGCCTGCTTCTCTCCTTCTCTAAACGACACATCAACTTTAAACTGATATACTGCTATCTGCTAACTATATTCAGTTAAATTAATGGAATAAATGAAATAGCAGATTTGTACTGTAGTGTAGTGCAGTGAGAGAGAGAGAGGAGTGTATATCATCCCAAATGAGCTGGCTAAATTATAAAGGGATGTAACTTCATTGGAGATAAATTCATTGCTTTCCCACTTTCTTTTGCTATATAGCATACGGTTCTAGGCCCTGCTTATCATAACTTAGGACAAAGTGGCAAAAGAGGAAAGAAAGTCCCTTCTATGAGAAAATGGGGAAGAAAACATGCGAGAGCTTTAGGGTTTATTATTACTGCATATAGTCCTGTTCCACAATTATGGCTCCTCATGCCAGCATTAGAATGCAATTAACATCCACCATTAATCAGTCTAACTAAATTAATGAATGAATAGCACAACGTTTCGGGAGATGCATTTTATTATTTCTATACAATGCACTGCATGGGTGACTCCGCTCGACCCATCATGGCATTCTTCCTCACTCCTTGCCTATAATTAACTTCTACATTGTCACGGATATTTATTAGTGAGAAGAAATTACCTTTAATTACAAAATATGGCTTATTGTCTAATAATAATTATAAGCTATCATAATTTTGTACTTTAAAGCATTTAGAATCTCTTTACTATTTTGTTACTAGTACCTACCAAATAATACTAATGTTGTACAAGATGGAGATACCATTTTGGTGCAGAAAAGGAACATTAACTCTATCAATACTAAATTCTGTATGAATATTCTGTGCCTGAGTTTAATCGTGATCA